>CAEFZY010072040.1:0-10991 GCA_903066815.1 Brachyrhaphis roseni
ACCATATCTACCATGGTAAATAATTACTGATAACTATTGTGAGTAGTTCCTAACATTAATATGATCAGGCAGCATATATATATATATATATATATATATATATATATATGATTGTTATAAAGACTGTATCAAACAAGTAGCCCTTCGTGTTACTCTGTACCCGTGAAGTAGCCCCCAGTCTCAAAAAGGTTGGTGACCCCTGATGTAGTGGCAAACTTGTCTAGGGGACAACTGACAGATAAGAATTTAAGAAATATATTCTACTCCTTCAGTGTGTCACCCATTTCTGATGCCACCCTGGGCAACTGCCTATATTAAAAACTGAATGAAATTCTTTAATAAAGTTAATTTCAGGGTCTGTGTAGCATTTAAATCAAAAACTAAATCAACAAAATAAGCATCGCTTTAAGTTCAAAAACCTTTTTTGCTGCCAAATTGTTGAATAAACAGGCGCAATAAAGATTTTTTGTGTTCTTAATCTGTGAGGTTATTGGAGCACCAGCTCGGTTCACTTCTTTGAAAAAAATCCATCTTTAGAAATATGGACACTGACATTAGTGTCAGTGCTGCTGCTACGTGTTTAGCTGTGAGATGCTATTTTAGCTTTGAGGAGGCTAACTCCTTTTAGCACAACTTGTATGCAACAGTGTCCGATCACATCATTTTTCAAAGCAAGGATTAACCCCCAGTGGAGCCAAGAGTAGCAGCTTTATCCTCCATTGCTGTTGTACGCGAATGTCGCTTGTGTGTCAGATTTGCGGATGTACTAGAAACGCATGAATGGAAAGGTTCCGCCTGGGACTTGTACATTAACACCACATTGAATAATTTTGCTAAAAATTGTAACGCATTACAATCTAAATGAATGTGTTAAACTCCTGACCCTACAAAAACATAATCAACCACACACAAATTTTCTTAGTTTTTGTCATACGTTTATGAATTGTGACCGTAACAAATGGCTGCCGTTGTCTGCTTTAGCATGTTGCGGGCGATGATGATGTCGTACATCACAGCACATCGCGCAGCAAATTTAATTTAGGCTTTAATGTGTCATTTATGAGTTGTAAAAGACTAAAGTCTGTCTCTCGGGACATCAGAGTGTTGTAAAAGACGGATGCTTGAGCCGTCAGCTGAGGTTTCATCGCGTGGCAGTCATGTGTGAAACATCGCGGTTCATCAGTGATCCGAATATTTCTGCTGCGGTCCTCAACGGCCAAACGCATGCTGAGTCACATCACAGCTGTGAGTGTGGTCGGCCCTTTGTCTCTTCTTTTCTAGCGTTTGAGCTGCGCAGACCGAGGAGTCAAGGCAGCCAAACAAAAGAAAAGATCCACGACTTCCTCCAGAGGCCAACGCCTGACGTGGAGATTAGATTTCCTCGGATCAGAGGGACCGGAGGTGCCGCGGTGACAGATTGCGGTTCCTTCACGCTGCTTGCCTCGCATGATCCGTCATCCATGCTCCATGTGGCTGTAAGAGAGCCTGAAAGGGAGCGGGGTTTTACTTGCAGCGGTGAGGATCTGGCAGTATTTCACCGGGAGAAACGTTGCCGTCGTCAGTGACGGCTTCCATATGCGAGTGTTAAGTGTTCAACGTTTTTGAATGGAGCCGGCTTTTATTGCCAGTCACCAGAGGAAGAAACCTCACAGCTGCTCTTTTGTTTGTAGTTTTACAAAGCAGAAGGTCAGCAGCTTTGCTTAGCCTTTTTAGGTAGCGGCACAGCAGAGATATTCAATGAAAAGTCTCTGAGCTGATTGCTTGCTTTGATCGTGTTTAGCTGGGATAGCGGAGGATTCTCTGATAACAGAACATCAGAGAGCGGAAGGGCTTGTGTAAGGTTGGAGTGAGTGTTGAACGCAGCAGGAAGTACATCTGAAGTCGGCTTCCCGAAGAGAAAGTCGATAATAAACTCAAAAATGGCACATAAATCAGAAACCTTAGCTGGAACCACACAGGGAAGGCTTCTATCACAAGATTAGCTCTTTGCTGCAGTGCCACCTTCTGGTCTCTTTCTGTAACTGCAAATATAATCTTTCCCATATGAAAGTGATTTTTTATTTTTTTTTAATGAGTCTACCTTTGAGTCAACAAGTTAAGCTGAGGGGAATTCAGGTCAGGAAACATCCATCAACAGTGTAGCTGAACTCTTGGCCAGGTAGTCAACTCTCTGATTATTAAAGGCACATTATGTAACTTTTATTAAAAAAAAATGTTTTTTTACAAATTTGTTAAAACTATTCCCATGTTGTGACAGCATGTTATGAGACAGATGATCTGTGAAAAGACAGATTCTGATCTCCACGCTACTGTTGTCGCCTGAAGAAATGCACCCACCAAAAACAACCAATCAGAGCCTAGAGAAAGGTCTTGGCGCTGTCAATCAACCTCATGCACTCTGTGTTCAGTGTGCTAATGGAGGAGAAACAACACCATAGCAGGAAAACCATTTATCTACCGTAATCGGGGGCTATGCTAACTTGTCTGGCCATTCACAACTGGCTCTGCTAGCTGAAGCTTAGCCACATGGAGGGTGATTGACAGCGCTAAGACCCGCCTCCTGACTTTGATTGGTTGTTTCTAGTTAGCGCTTGGAGAAGAAATTTTATTTTATTTTTGTATTGCAGTTTCTCAGCTTTACCATAAACAATATTTTGCTTTGATTTGCTTTCAGATTGTTTTTGCTCACTTGTTTCTGTTTTGTCATGTAAATAGGATACTAAAGTATTTTGTAGACACCTATAAACTCAATCTAAATTCTATCTTGGGTTTTAACAAAATAAATCAAAAGAAGAGCCACAAAAATGCCTAACAATCAGAAGTTTGATACATCAAACTTAACCGATACGGTATCAGTATTGATATCGGCGATACTGACCCTGTGTCTACTTGCAGTATCGCACACCTGTAATAGAAACATGTCTCGGCACATTTGTGTAAAATAATTTTAATTAAGCATAAAAAGCATTCATTTTTTGTTAGTGAAAGCAATATTGCTCTGATATAGTTGATGAGGTCTAGTTCCTATGGCAGATAATCAAATATGTGAACCAAATATAAACACTATGTACACATACTGTATTTCATGAGACAGATTGATTTTCAAAGTGTCAGTCATCGAACTCTTCCACTACTGTGAGTTTTGACAATGACTAGCATAAGCATCCTCTACTGTCAAGTAGAATACCTAAAAAGTAAAAAAAAAATTAAAAATTGCTCTGCGTCTTTACATCTGGTATGTTTCCCTGTAACGTGACGTAGTCTCGTTTCCTTCCTCCAGGATGACATGAGCGACTCGCTGCGGGACTACACCAACCTCCCAGAGGCGGCGCCCCTGCTCACCATCCTGGACATGTCGGCTCGTGCCAAGTACGTCCGCGACGTGGAGGAGATCACGCCGGCCGTGGTGGAGCAGTTCGTCAACGAGTTCCTGGCTGAAAAGCTCAAACCAGAGCCCATCTGAAAGAGAAGCTTTGAGCAGGAAATGGACATGCAGAATGAGACTGTCACTCAACCCAGATCCGTTCTCTCTCTCTCACACACACACACACAAACACACCCTCCGTCTCCCCTGTTTTCATTCACCTCCACTCCTGACTGTTAGATAGAAACAAATGTCTCCTTAAGGACATTTTGACCATGTTTTTTTTAAGTCCGTCTCCTCTCTTTATGGAGTCCTCTCTTTCTCCCGTGGTGCCTTGCATAGTCCATACAGTATGACGGCGTGTTGGGGCCGTTGTAGATGGAGGGGAAAGAAAGAAGAGTACGTTTCTGCCCAAAAACTCAGAAATTTTGAGATCAATTCCTGAAATTTTCTAGAAAAAAATGTGGAAATTTCTGAGTTTGAAAAGTCAAAAAATTTGCTTGAAAAACAAAAATTGTAGAATAATTTCAGAAATTTTCTAGGAAAATATATGGAAGTTTCTGAGTTTCAAAAGTGTAAAATTTTCGACTTTTGGTATGAGTTTGAAGAGTTGAAAATTTTCTACGTTGAAACTCAGAAATTTGCACTTTTTTAAGTTTTTCTACCAATTTTTTTACTTTTCAAACTTAAATTTCTTTGGGTTTTTTTTTTTCTAGAAAACTTTTGTGATCTCAAAATTTGAGTTTTTCTACTAAGTTTTCAACTTTGGATCTCAGAAATGTTTTTTCTAGATATTTTCAGATGTTTTGGTGGAAATGTACTCCATTTTTTCTATCTACAATGGCCCTACTACACCGTCGTAATACAGTAATATATGAGAATATTCTGTTTTTGTATATATATACAAAAACATATATATATATATATATATATATATACACTAGCATTTTTGAGCTGTAGAGACAACCTGAGAATCGATCCAGTGGACCTACTTATTGAAGCTGATGCTTTGCCTTTTATTCTCACTGCAAGATCTGTGTTGCTTTTGGTTTCTGTATGACGCTGAGAAAGAATTAAAAATGTAGTAATTCACCTGTGTGACAGAGGGTCGGATGGATGTAGCTGTAAGCCTATTTAAATAAAACCGTGATGGGTGCTCACTGTAATCGGCGTGCAGCTCGCTGCTGAACGAGTCGCCGGGTGTTAATGGTGGTTTCATCTCAAAGTCGTTTTGAGGATTTTCTGTGAAGGTCCCCGAATGGGGGGAAAAATGGACGGGGTATTTCTGCGATCACAAAAAGACGAGAGGCATTTTTGAGAAGCGTCGAATGTATAAACTCTCATATTCTGTTACTCCAGTCATGACTTCTCTAACGCATTAAAACTCACTGGCAAGTATAAAGTTTGTTTTCTGTGTTTGTTTGTTTTTTTAAGTCAACTTTTGACAGCTAGCTTGCCATGAGTGGCAAGGCTAGTTACCATTGCTACCGACGATGATAAACATCCTGTAACGCTAGGTTGTTTCTCCGCCATTAGCACTTTTGGCCTGGCTAGTTTGGACCAATAGTTTACCTTTACAGTCGAAACAGCCATGTTTGGTCTTAGTTCAGCTAAATAAAACAAATTTAAAGTTGCAAATATAACATCAACTTTTGGAAAAAAAAAAAAAAAAGCCAAAATGTCTACCATGGGAAATTTATTGTTTCCAAGCACAATTTTATTTATTTTAGGTTGAAAAATAAAGAAAAACAAAACTTCTGCATTTCCTTTCATGGAATGTTGACATGCCAGAGTTTCCAACCTAATGACACAAATTAGATCTAAAAATGTGCCATTAAGTTTCAGATTCAATAGTGGCCTTGCAGTTGAATTATTCCAAGGATTCCTGCATTTTCTATATATTTAAAAACAGTTGGTTCTTTATTATTCTTAGCTAAATAAGAATAATAAGGATATTATTCTGCCCACAGAATAATATCCTTGTGAACTTTTCTAAATGACTTGTTCATACCAAATTGTTTTGTCCTGATGCAAAAAACCCCTCAAATTAAGAGTATGCTTTCTTTTTACCAATACGGCAAAGATTTGGTTGTCTGAACAACCACACTTTGTCTTTATCATAGAACTTTCTGAAGAGCTGCAGATGAGGTTTGACCTTTGAACCGGCCTCGAGAGTAGCTGCTTCTGTTTTCAAAAGCATGCCAGGATTCTGTGGTCATGGAAAGGTGAACTTTTATTGAAACACAATATTTCTAAAAAAAAAAAACAAGAGAAAGTAGATCTTCAATTTAAATTTATGGGTTTATTACAGGACTCATGATTATACAGTCCACACACTCTATTCAGCTTTATGAGGATTTCCTCTCAGCCTTAGATAGCCTCTTCTTCCCAGCGGTCTGCAGAAGCATGGACAGCTGCCTCCTGCCCTCAAACAGAAGGATGCTGGCGGCCATGGCTGAATTCAGACTGTCCACGCCTGAGACGATGGGAATAAAGAGTCTGGAACCGTCGGTTTTCTCAGCTAGCTGCACCGCCTCTGTGCTCAGGCCGCGTGTCTCTCCACCTATCACCAGAGCGGTGGGACTCTGGGCCCAGTTCTCATGGTACAGTTTGGTTTCCACTCTGGGGAGGGAAAGACCCTCGTCCTCCGAGTCGGAATCAGAGTCCGAATCGTATTCCTCGTACTCGATAGTTTTCCTTCTAGTGCTGACCCAACCGTAATCTCCCGGTTTGGACAGCTTGTTGGTAACGTCTTTGTCGTCAGGGTCTCTGATGTCAGCCACGTGTGCAGTCACTGATTTAGGGAGATGGTTTCTGATCTCGTCCCAGTCCAGATTGGGATAAACGGGGAGTCGGAAATGGGCGCCCATTCCTGCGCGCAGGACTTTAGGCTCCCAAATGTCAACGCAACCTGTTGACAAGTTAATGAAACGATTAGAATTCCTATATTGAAAAGAAAAAAAAAAAACGATGTGATAATTATGAGAAATAATTGCATTTTTTAGATTTATAAATAGTTATAACTTGTATAAAATCATCAATTCGTTTATCCATCTGTGGTTGTTAAACCTTCTTCTCTCTGCGTCTCTAAAAGTTATATATGCGTGAATTTTATGAGTTTGGGCTGATATCGATATCTGACATAAATATTGCTGTTATGGCTAATCAAAATTGACCCATATATATTATGGCTCTTTGGACCTTCCATAATGCCTCTTAACTTTGGCTAAAAACTAAAAGAACAGTTATTTTCTACATTCAGATATGTTAGCAAATTCTAACGTGGTTTTTAGCCATTTTTCAATTCATTCCTGCACTAAATTTCCACAAAGAATGACAATTAAAAGGTACCAGTAATATGTCTTTAGATCTGTTTGCCTTTAGTTTAAATCCTAAAAGTAGAAATAAAAAGCTGGTTTTTTGAAAATGACAAATCTCTTACAGTAGATAAAGTTGTTTTTAAAAAAAAAAAAAAAAAGCTGTGACAATTGTTATCCCTAAATGAGTTTTATTGGCTATTATGTTGTAAAGGATACAAAACTCTCCAACTTCCTACCATTTGTGTTCTTTCATGTTGAAATCTGATCACTGTGGAAATATTTCCTATGGCTTTAAGATGAATTTTTCTGTTGACACTATAAATGGGCTTTAAGGAAGAAGTCTACCTTTGGTAAGGAGGACGTCACAACAGCCAGCAGCAGCTGCACATCTCAGCATGGTCCCAAGGTTACCAGGATCACGGACGTTGTCACATATCAGCGACAAAGGCAGCGACAGATCACTCTGTGAAAAACTGAGCCGAGCAGGATTAGGCCGGGCAAATATGGCTGCAGAAAAACAACAAAATCAAACTAAGAACTTTTTTTAAAAAACCTGCACCTTCATAAACTGAACAAACGGTCCTTACCGATCACTCCCTGAGGGGCAACGACGTCGGACCAGATCTTGATATCCTCAAACTTGACCTTGACTACCGTCGCCCCCCTCAGCTTGTCCAGCGGCAGCTCTCGGAGCCGATCCGCCATGCTGAAGAACACCGTCTGAGGGCGGGCGCCGGCCTCCAGAGCGTCGCAGATCAGACGCCTGCCCTCCAGGAGGATTTTACCCTGCTGCTCCCGAAACTTCCTGGATCGAGCAACGCTGACCAGCCGCCTGCAGAGAAGCAGAGCAACCACAGCAAGGTGATGATCAAGCAATATCCAGAATCTCAGCTTGTCTTACTACATGGAGTTTGTTCTATTTGCAATACTGTTAGGTTGCAGGAATTTCCCACATCTCCTTGAACACACCATCGCCATAGAGAAACACGGTGGGGGTGTAGAGTCATGTTGTGACTGTAGGAGGCACTGTTGCATTTTAGCACAATTCTGGTCACATAATATAACAGCTCTATTGAGATATTGTAACCATACTTTTACAGATAGAGAAACATTAAATACTTGAGTAGTATATCTAATAATTTTTACTATATTGTGGTCACAATATCTGATAAGGGCTCTCATATTCCGTGGCCGTGTATATTTACACAAAAGTTATAGTATTAATATGAGTAATTCTTTGTTCGGCTTTTTCTCCTTCCTTTTGCATTTTCTTTTTTTTTTTTTTTTTACCATCCCTTGTAAAGCCTACGTCTTTGGTGTAGCACGGCGTTAACATGCAACAGCGCCTCCTGCGGTCACAGAAAATATTGCAACAGATGAACGAGGAGTTGATGTGGAGATAAATGGAATCATGAATCACTTTTCTTCCATTTCACTATTATGCACAACCTTGTTTGCGAGATAAAAGTAATCTTGTGGTTCTAATGTAACAGAACGTAAAATAAAAATAAAGAAAAGTTCAGTTATTCAATATAATAAATTAAGCGTCAATAGGAAATCCACACAACAAACGGCATGAATAAACTTAAATTAGTGACGTTTCTCCCCAAAAATACAGTTATTTTTACATGAGGGAAAAGAAGACAGTTTTTTTTTTTGGTTTTGTTTTTTTGGTACTATTCAATCCGTCAAGAAGTGTGGAGGAAGACTAACAGTTGTTATGCCGAGAAACGCATGCCTGCCGAGAATTGCATCCCCTTCGCGGGAGCGCGGCATAACAACGTCCAACTCGGGAAAGCCGAGTTGAGGTATGTAGCCCCTGTATGCGGGGCGCAACACCTGTTAAATAATAACAATAATAATAATAATAATAATAATAAACAAAACAGCAAAAGTAGAGAAACTGCTTACGACAATCTGTTATCTCCTGGTAAAGCCCTCTCATAGCGCAGTCCGTCCACTGAATCCTTTATAATGTTATCATGGGGTTGCTTTGCTGCTTTACTCCTCATGTTAACAGCGTCACTCCAGTCGGGTTGTTCTCCAGCAGCTGTAGGATTGTCTGTAGCCATATTCTTCTTCTTCTCTGCCGCCTGAGGATGCTGCTGCTTTACAACTTTACCCGTGTCACTGTCAGGAAACAGGACCCTGACTGGTTTCCTCCTCAGGCCACGAACAAAGCGCTTTGACTCCACTATAATGTCGCTTCTGGTGGAAAGAAAAACATTTTTCTCTACGGGTAAAAGACGTATCACGCCTCTTATGAGCGCAGCCATTTCTTTTTTTATTTCTTCTTCTCTTGTCTGGAGGAACTTTTTATTACAACAAAACGCTGGGTGGCGCCACCTACCGTAAGTTACCTGCATTTGCACGTCTATAATTACTCCGGCTTTCCCAGTAAGTTACTAACCCGCTTTTCTTTTAAATTATACATAATGTGTAACTGTTTAATTAATATCTTATTTTAGTTGGATATATTTGTTTGTTAATGTTGCGATTAAACGTTAACTCTGTCAGCCACGGACTCAAACTACATGATGCATTCAAGTACACGTCGTAAACTACCTTTTTTTATGATTCATAAATAGCGACCTTGATCAACCCTCAGCTCATTTTACTGTCTAAGCAGGTTAAATAAATTAACTCTTGACAAAACATACCGCAGTTCTAGTCACTTTTCCAATTGCTGCAAAGTAAATTATGCAAGGAGCACAAATTCTCTTCGATAATTTGAGCTGCATGTCTTTGGTATTTAGCTCATTTTATTGGTATTTGCAGTGAATATTTGTGAACAAGAATATTTGTGTTCTTGGGTTTGATAACAACATATGGGTGTGCAAGATTCCCAATCGGTGCTAATTTAAAGAACTGGTTTCATGTGATCTCTTCCAGTTAAAATCCGACACCAAGATACACGGAATAATGGTTCACTAAAAACGGAATCTCCACAAATTACAGTGTCTAGGTGCCATCGTGTACATACATAATCGAAACTTCTAGTATTTTAATAAACTATTTGTCTCATTAAATTAATAAACGATCATGTCAACAGATAATTTTATTGTAATAATCAAGAGTAATAATATATTGCATTATAGTTTAAATGTTTCAACATTTTCTTTTCGTTTCTTTTTTCTTTTTTTTTTGGTCAGGTGGTTCCAAGTACACCTCGCTGCAGCGAGGTCCCTCTCGGTGGTATTGCTAACAGTTCGTAAAAAATCCGAGGTAACTGGAAGGCAACACTTCCATTTAGCGCTCGACTGCGGAAAAATCGATCATTCAGGAAGCTTAATCGAGCGCTGCTTAAAGGAACAGTAATCATGGCTTTGAGGCGAGCTTTACATTTTGTTTTTAAAGTCGGGGACCGAAATAAAACTGCCACTTTCTACCGGGACGTCCTGGGCATGAAGGTCTGAACTGGACTGGACACAGCGTCCACATTTAACATCAGTTCAGTTTTCTCTTCAGCTGTTTGACGATTAGGATTATTTTTTGCACAATCCCTACAGGGTTCCTCTTTAGTTGAGGATGTGAAATTGCTTTTTTGTTTTTTGGGGGGTTTTTTGTTATGAATCCTCTTCAATTACATTCACATTTCTTCTATTTCCCTACAGATTTTGCGACACGAAGAGTTCGAGGAAGGCTGCAAAGCAACTTGCAACGGGTAGATAATGACACCGGTCTGCATGCACTTCGCCCCCACAGCGCTAATAATTCTTCATATCTAAACCTTTCAGCCCCTATGACGGAAAATGGAGCAAGACGATGGTAGGCTTTGGTCCAGAGGACGACCACTTTGTGGCGGAGCTCACTTACAACTACGGGGTGGGAGAGTACCAACTGGGCAACGACTTTTTGGTGGGTGGAAGTTGATTTTGGACACGTCGTGAAGGGAAAACTGTGAGGTGGAATGAAGCAGCAGCAGCAGTGAAGACATTTCTGTGTTTAGGGCCTCACCCTGCAATCCAGCCAAGCAGTGAGCAACGCTAAGCGCCTTGCGTGGCCCCTGACTCAGGTGGAGGAAGCTGTGTATTTAATCCAGGCTCCTGGAGGATATCCTTTCTACATTATAGACAAACAACAGCCTTCTCATGGTGACTGTCTCCTGCTTCTGCTTTAAAATGATCCCCTCCCCCCCATTGTGGCTCTTTGTTTATCCAGAGGTTATGATCACATTCTTTAAAAAGTTGCATGCTTTTCTTTCTTTCTTTCTTTCTTTCTTTCTTTCTTTCTATCTATCTATCTATCTATCTATCTATCTATCTATCTATCTATCTATCTATCTATCTATCTATCTATCTATCTAT
>CAEFZY010072042.1:0-13234 GCA_903066815.1 Brachyrhaphis roseni
TATATATTTTTTTTTTTTTTTCTCTGCTTTCAGGCTGAGTAGTTTTACCATTATTCTGGTTCCAAAAGCATCTAAGTGAGTAATGAGGCAATGCCTTTTCTGTGACTGCATGGTGAAAACTGTCTTTGCGTAAACTAACACATATTTAATATCCTCTATGTGATTTTAGGGTAAAGCAGGTGGTCCAGAGAGTCATTCTTCATCAACATTTATTAGCTCTGTTCAAGCATGAAAGTAAATTTCCTAAGTTCTAAAAAAAAAAAAAAAAAAAAAAAGTGACACACAAATGTTTTCTTCAAGATTGAGGGAGTTCCTCAGGCTATATATGTGATGTGCGCCACTTAGCCTTTCCACACCTTCCCCGCCTCTACTGGGTCCGGGATGGAGTTTCTCTGCGGTGGACGACGCGACACGAAGGATCTCTTTACCGAGCCTGTTCTCAACACTTTTACTCTTGACTTATGAGGATGCCATGGGTGCAGGGGAGTGATTCATCACCGGATGTGTTCCTCTTGCACCCTCACACATTAGTAATGTGGTCCGCTGAGGAGGAGTCCTGTCATCAGTCTGTACCTGGACCCTCTGAACAAGGTAGGTCAACAGGAGGCAGCAGCGGCTGGCCCACTTTTAGTCTTTCACAGCACCTTTAAGTTTCCAGCAGCTCTGCTACAGCTGAGCCTGACGGGCATGATCAGACCAGCTTGGTCAAGGGGAGACACTGTGGTAGTGGAGTGAGTGCTTCTTTTGCATTATCTGTGGTTTTTATAGAGTCCTTGGTTGGAACCCAGGCCGTGCTTTCTGTGTGTTTGCAAAATAAAATGTATTTGTATATTCAATTTCTATGACAATCTTTAAAAGAACATCTTTGTCTCTGCAGGACACAGGTGCTGCACAAACTGAAGTGACCACAAATGGTTAAACATTCTTTTCGTCCATAGCATAAGTTTAATTTATTTTTTCTGAAGTTTGTGTGAATTTACTGTAAGAGTAACCTTTTTCCACCGTGTGGTCAGCTTATCTCAGTATAGCTTTGTGATAGAGAGTTACAACCACTCAGGCATTCAACACCTATATTGCAATGGCTATGAAGCGTACAGTCTTGTGTTGATTTTAAATCAATTTTTAGACCTTAAAATTATGCATAAATTTTAGCGCGATTATTTTATTGTGAAAAAAAAAAAAAGCCTTAACTTTTCAGCATTTATAAAGACTGGCTGATGACTGAACATAAATATAATCTGATATAGCCTTAACTTTACTAAGAGTTCCCAGGCTTATCTATTTAAAACTGCCAAAGCATGTTTCATCACAAGTCGCTATATCACACATCTCCTGTAATAGAGGCGCAACAAAGTAATACATGGCTGTCTATTCTTTCACCAACATACAGAGCCAATTTAAGTCAGCAATAAGCCTGTGACCTTAACATTGTGGGTAATGCATGTTTAAATACCCACCTCAGTATTCATGTTTGTCATTTTACTTGTGAAGATTAGGTGTAAAAAGGCTATTTGAAACCAAAACACAGGATTAAGGGATAATGCTGCTCTGTGTCTTGTGAGTCGACCTTGATTCTGTAATCCAGCACAATGCTGGAGAACAGCATACTTCTCGCTCTTGTACATTCAATACTCTCACTGTTGAACAGCTCATTCTGATGTAATTGCGCCTGCATAATGGCAGCATGCTCAAAGAGAAAGTAATCGCAATTAAGGAGGACTTCCTTGTAAAATCTTTGGAGCAGTTGCAGAATAAGAATATGGTTTGGACAAATAAGAAGATAATTGGCAGCAGGGCTTTAAGATTGATCAGAAAATAATAGGGTATAATCTGGTAAGTTAAATAAAAAAATAATAAGTCAAGTGTGATAGCGAAGCTGAAAGAGCCAATTCTGCAATCATTAGCAGCTTTATTTAAGATTGCAATAATTAACCAGATTGGACACCAATTAGATACGTATAGCATCAAAAACTCCATTAAGGATAGCATCACCAGAACCCATAACAAACAGCATGCATGTTTTTCTTTCTTCTCCATGTATGCAGCGTTCCTTGACTCCATATCTCCCCACCTGTTTTTCCAGTCTTTTCTTTCTTTCTTCCTTCCTTTTACAGCGCCGCGCAGACACTGTACAATGAAAATCTGCCTTTGATGTCTGGGATCTTATAATGCTGAGCAGTAGAAATCCGCATACCTGTTATCTGAAGAATCTTAATGATGACGGCTAACTTCACAATGGGTTAACCGCATCTCTCTGTTCTCATGCTGCACACCCACAGAAACGCAAATTAATAGCAAGGTGGGGAGAAAAAAAGTAAAAAAAACCCAAAAAAAACACAGCATTCTTCTAATAAAGCAGATTCAACAAAATAGGCACAATGCGATCAGCACAAATGTCAATGTGTAAAACCAACAAAAGGATTTGTGAGCACATCTGCACTCCTCTTTGTAGGCGCAACTTCTTTTTCTACTTTAGTTTCTGAGCAGAATTATGCTATTTGTCAGAAAGAGATGATCCGCAGTTCAAATGATCTAACAAAAGAGCAATTTCCTTTTTTTCTGTTCTTTTATTTTACCTAGTGCACTTTAGTAATTATCATTAAACTGAAAACTATGCTTACCCAGCAACAAATTTCAGTTAAGTTTTTAATGTGCTTTATTTATTCAGCAGCATTAAAGAAAAAAATATTTATATTTTTTCTACCCTCTATGAAAAAGAGAAAATTATGAATTGCAACCCATTTATAATGATTTATATTGAATATATTGAAGCAAAAGCATTTTATAGAATTCTTAGCTACTTAAATAAGTAAGCCGAGAAATGTATGTATTATATTTTTTATAATTTTGAAAAATTAATTCAGTCACTCAATCCACTAAGTGAAACAAACACATTATATAAGTCAGCAATTTTCAAGCCTTTATTTTTGTTGATTAAGTTGATCTTCTTTCAGATAATGAAAAGCCAACATCTAAGATTAGAATATTATGACAGACAAATAAAAAAATATTTTTTTAAGCTAGAAACATGCACGTAATGAAAACTCTGCTTAATGCATACTTAATAAATTGGTAAAGATTTGAGACTGAGCCCAAGATTTGTATCAGTCACAGCAGCAAAATTCTATAAGAATGAGGGTGATAAATAGATTTTATATTTGTAAAAAAAAAAAATAAAAAAAAAAATAAAGAATCATTTCTTTTTCACATACTTCAAAATGATGTGCGCTGTTGTGTTGATAAATCACTTAACGATGCAAAAAAATACCTTGGGTTTTGTGGCTGCAGTGTTTCAAAATTTATAAAAGGTCATTGGCATTAATAGGCAACGTACATGTCTTTATTATGATGGTGCTGTGAATAATTCAAAGTCGGCTCAAATTGTAAACTCTGCACCTTCCTCATCTGGTCTGGATCCTATCTGACTTCTGCCTCTGTCGCCCAGCAAGAATCAAAGCTTTCATTATGTGGTGAAACCTCTTGCCTTGTGCTGAATGTTTGCACGCCGAGGGAAAGTGAAGAGGCATCAAAGAAATGGTAAGAGACGAATAACGTCTGTGAAAGCTGGATGATCCTGTGGACAGCACTCCACTAACAGTGGGTACAAGTCATTTCTTCCTTAGCAGACGTCGACATTTCACCATACTGCTCACTCTCCTTTACCGGAGACGTCCAGGAAAAGAGAAATCGGCCACAGCAGATGGGGCCACTTCCCCGTCTGAGCATTGTATCCTTGTCACATGTCACTTACTCTTGTTCCTGGTCAGACGACACTTCAAAGACAGGGTCTTCGGTTGTGCCAGACACAAAAGGGAAAGACTGAGGGAAAAAAAGCTGATGAGGTCTCTCTTTGCTCCGGCTCGAAATTCTCTGAAAGACTCAGCACCGAGAGTAGAACCAGATTAAGAACCAACAAAAGCAGAGAAGCCTGAGCCCACAGAAACCTGTCCTGAAACCCTATGGCTCCTTTTCCAGCACCCTAGGCCTCTCGTACGTGATAAAAAGAAAAGCCTTTGGCCACAGAAACCTATGCAGAGAAAGCGCATGTACAAAGGCCATTTCTAATTTCATGAAATGACAGACATAATTCTTTCAGCGAAAGATGAGGACTTGCCATATTGCGTCGGAGAGGAAAAGACATGGCAGTCCAGGAAAAATTGAGAAAAATTATGCTGGCCTGGTTTACGACAAATAGATAACTCTATTGATTTCCCTTTTACAGTGACTGTCCATTCCTCACTGCTGTGATTGCACTGACCTATTTAAGGGGGAAAAAGGCAACATTATAGATTAAACCAAAATGTCCAAAAAGAAAACCCTTCCTCTGTAGAACAAACAAGTCAAGTAAAATGAAACATAACTTACAGAACGAGAGCGAGGGGGGAGATTTTGTCAATTTAAGCTCTCAATGTTGCTGTGGGAAAAGAGGAAACAAGCAGTTCCAGAACCATGCTGAGAACCAAATAACTTTCCCCAGACTGGGAGGTTATGCCTGATGCAGTCATTATCATTGTCACTCTCAACAAAGGAAAAACATTTAAATGGTTATGGTATTACTCAACTAGAATCAACATAATGGCAATTCTGCAATTTTAAAATGTTTATGACAGCAGAATACAGCAAATTATGAAAAAAAAAAAAAAAAAATCAGCTGTAGCGAATGCTCTGTGTAACACTACTGCACAGTTGAGTGTTGTATGTTTTGTGCTGATGATTCCTTTGTGTCTGCGTGTGCTGCTGCTGTGCCCGCGCGTCCCACTCCACCGTCTCGCTCGAGTATCTCGCTCTGCGCGGCTCAGGGGACTCTGGCTGGCTGATCTTCATTATCAGCCCTAGCTTAACAATGTTCTGGATGCACTTCCCACATGAGTGCAACTAACAAATCCCCAAAGAGTTGAATCAAGGCAACAATGTGATGAAATACCTTCAAACAACGACCGAGCCTGGAACACGGAGCTATGCAGAGACAACTCACACTGCTCCTCGGGCGATTCCACAGGAGTGCGCCTGTTGCCAAGCAAAATTACACAGCAACTGGGACGTATTATTCTCCTCAATTGGCAATGTACAGCACCATTAAGGACCATAAATCTCATGTTTGATTAACTGGAAAATCACAGATGCCGTTCAACAGTTTCATTCAAAACAACCAGATAATGTCTGTAATGTCATTTTTAAGAGCCTGTGACATGAAGTTCGTCATCTTAATTTGAAGGTCTTTATTAACATACTATACTTTGCAAAAGTATTCATACCCACTAAACTTTTTCACATGATGCAACTGCTAACTTTAATATATTTTATTCGGATTTTGTGTGAATCAGAGCACAGTAGAACAGAAAAGATACCTTGTTTTCGTATATAGAAATCTAAAGTGTATGCGGCCTTCACCGCTTTGCTCTAATACCCCTAAAAACATCCAGTGCCACCAACATAGCTCTTGATTGTGAACTTCAGCAAAATGGTCTTCAAGCAAGAGTGGCAAGAAGAAAGTCAGTCCCAGTTTGAAGCGTCTTTCAAGTCTTGTAGGGGACACATGAAACATCTAGAACAAAATAGTCTGGTAAGAGACCAAAGCTGAACATTTCAATGATATACAAATTCCTATAAGCGACAGAAAACTATGACAACAAATCATCCTGAAAATACCGCAGCAACCATGGAGCATGCTGGATATGGGTATAAAGTACTGTATACTAATGCACTACACAGATCGTATTTGTGAAACATTATGAAAATCATGTATCAGTTTCCTAACACAATAAAAGTATGCACTTCCACTACACAAAAAACAATGGCAAAAACCATCATACTGAGATGCATGAGAAAGAGAAATCTTTGACTCCACAAAAGGTGTTCAGACAATTCTTATATACTCTTGAGAGGAAACTGTTTCCCTTCACTGTGAAATTTGCGCTCTGTACCTTCGCAGACATGGCACAACTACAGAAAACAAACAAGCAAAAAACATGCATCACACCAAGTTTTGATGAAAAAAAACAACAAACAAACAAAAAAACTTAGTATCCACTACAGGGGTGAAGAAGTTGCTTCAAATAGGTAAACACTGTCACTGTGCCTTGTAAACACAAAGTCTAATTTGTATTAATGAGACATTTTCAAAAACGTCTCTGATATTTCAAACTAATGTTCTGTAATGACAAAAACTCAAAAGGAGAAAATTAATTCGACTGAACCAAATCATGAAGTATATAGTACAAACTCAAACTTTTCGACTTTAATTTAGCCCCAGTAAGTACAGTAACTTTTCTGTAACTCTCTATTCCTTAAGCATCACAGAAGAATCTAATTAATATGTGTCTTTGAAAAACAAAAGAGTTTGACTGTACTACAAGTATGGGAGTGCACGTCACAGACGAGAGGAACTCAATACATGCTGAAAGCAAATAAATGATGATGCAGGAGAAGGGCCATGTTTCTCAATCAGTGCAATGTCTGTTACCTCAATGGAGATAAATATTGCAAAGGGTGGAAAGAAATTGGGGCTGTCTAAAAATGCATCTTTAAAGTGAGGAGAGAGGAAACCTCATCTCATCTGTCTGGACTCCTCCTTCGTCCCACAGTTACATTTGTATTGCTGCCTCCCTTTGGCCAACTCGATTGTCAGTTTCATCCCAAACATATACCTCTTAAATTAAGTGGCATATAATGCAAACAGTTGTTAGAGATTGTGAAATAAAATATAATAAAAAGAGACATTAATGGTAATGAAGCTTTTTCCTGGTTACATTATTCTGGAATTATTTTAACTAACAAACCAACTTTTATGATTGGAGACCTTTAAGGAGATGACCTGTATTGTTCCGCAATTTATCTTTACAATTTATTATTCATATTTTTGACATATTTGCCTAATTCTGCCTATCATTTCTGCAGTTTTTAAAAATATAAATATGTAGAGATTTTCTAACAAATTGACTGGTGACTGCAACTGGACAATTCTGAGATAAGCCAGTCTTAACAGTTTGTGCTGACAACAACACCCTTCAGTGTGGATGTAGGAACTGCGGGGAAAAATCTGGAAGTGAGCTATTTCCAGTATCAGAGGGGCTTAGACAGAGGAAGCACAAATATCTATACTATAGGAAAATATTTTAACAACACATAGAGGCATGTCTGCTAATTTACCTTTCACTATGAGTTCATCTCATATATTCTCACATTCAATTAGATTTTTTTAACAACATTTGGGCTTGGAACCACATAAGGTCAGTTTTTTTAACCTTAATTTTTGGGATGTAACTAAAGAAATTTGAAAAATGTCACAAAAGAAAAGAAAAATCTCATGTTCTGTATTAAAACTCTGGGGTAGATGTTTTGAATATTTAGGTATTTCAATATGTGCCCTACAAAGAGTATAAAAAAAAGTGACCAAATTCTCTAATTCATATTCTAAAAATATGAATCTCCCTGTTCCTGTATTTTGCTTCAAATCGTCAACAATCAGCATAATGTACATATGCAGCTGCAGGATGGTGAGAGGGTTAGTTAATCAGGCGATCTGCTCTGCTCGACACAGAGCATCCTGGCTACATGTCACATAACACGTACGGGTGTGTGTGTGTGTGTGTGTGCATTGGCTAGTTTTCTGCAATTCGAGCTGTGAGACAGAGTCCCAGACTGCTGATGGGAGATTAGAGGTGAGACGTCTAATCTCAGTGTAATCAGGCGCTGCATCTGAGCCTTCGCTCCACACCAACAGGTCCAAACAGAAACTCATCTCACAGAAAACATGGCCCTGATGAGGTAGAAGATGGTTATAGGGAGTATCTGGTGTCCACCATCAAAGTCAGAGAAAAAAAAAAAAAAAAGACCAGCAGGTAAAATTAAATTATTTTTGCTCTCATGTCTTCTAGGCTCAGGCTGTTTTGACAGAAACGAGTCCATATAACAGAGCATGTGGTAAAACTGCCAAGGACATGCTCAGGAAAACCACAGCTGACTTCTTGATGAGAATTAAAGCCCGGTGGTTGGAAAAAAAGAAAAAAGCATTGAAGATGCCCTTTTCCTTTTCACGGTTGGAAAAATGAAAGACAGGCAGAAAAATAAGGAGAAAATAGTGTCTCAAGTAATACCAAGACAAGTAATATAAAAAGACTACACAAAAAGTGGACATTACAGCTACTGGAGCAAAAATAAGTATCTGTTTTCATCTAGGACACTTCACCTTCTGATGGCTCAATGATTAGTGAATTTGGGTAGATGGAGGAGAGGGAAGGAGAGGAGAAGAAGCTGCCAGTGAACAGCTGCCCCTGTAATTTATATTGATGAGAGGACTGGCATGGTGGGGAGCTTCCAGCAGTTTGATCACTCAGGCAGAGTGGAGAGTCAGTGAGACACGACCCATCCCTGTGGTTTAGGTTGGACTGGAGAGACCTCTTAAAAAACACACACACACACACATCCACAGAAACCCATACTTTCATATAGTGGCTTGCTAGAGAGTTCATACTCTGTGGACTTTTTCAAATTTTTTCATGTTACACACTCAAAGTTTGATCTATTTTAATGGGATTTTAGACCAACATGGAGTAGCACATAACTGCAGTGAAATGAACTATGTTTAAATTTTAAAACTTTTTTGCAAATAAAAATCTGAAAACTATGGCATGTCTTCATATTCAGATTAATCTACTCTGATGCCCCAAAATAAATACTACAGCAACCGATTGCCTTCAGGAGGAGCAACGTGCAACTGCATATTGCTAGACAGCTTTCTCAGCTGTCTAGAGTGGACAGCTGAGAAAGAAAAACATTAATTAAAAGGGTAGCCAAGGTACCCATGGTAACTTCTGAGGACTTTTAATCATCAACACGCTTATGGAAAACAATGCTGAGAGTACAACTTCAAAATATGCACTTCACAAATTTAATCTTTCTAGAAGAGTACAAAGAACAAAGCTGTGAGAAGTCTGGTTCACATTGTACTGCAAGGTGCAAGGTTTTGTTCAAATAAGACCAGGAAGTAGAAAGAAGAATCATTGTCTTTAGCAAGGACATGTAAGCTGATCATATATATTGGGAAGATCGACTGAAGATATATACAGACCATTGTCCATTGTGACAAAAGTCCAAGACATACAGTTAGAGGTGCATATGTGCACACGTCACTTAGTAACCACTTCCAATTCATAGCTAAGGTTTGTCTGTCACATAAAATCCCAACAATGTAAATGATTGTTTCTGGATGTAATTGTAAAAAAAAAAAAAAAAAAAAAAAAAAAAAAGAAGTCAAGGGTAATGAATCCTTTTCCAAGATGCTGCAGATACACAAGCAAGCAAGACAGCCAAGCTCACATTTCGAGTGTCCGCATCATCCAGCAAATCAAGTAACCCAATGTTTTCCCTCCAAGAACAGAAATAGATCCACTAACTGGCTATAACTGTGCAGGGCAGAGACATCTCCCTCATTATTACTCCACCAGCCATATAATCACCAGGCTCTTCCTTTACAACCTCAATGACCATTAACTGGCCCTTGAACTTCTTCTTCTGAGCACACAGCCCTGATGAGGCGCTACAGCCGCTTCCTGTCTGTGAGGCAGAGCAATCAACGACTTGTAAGGGGATTTACTTTGATTTCCTCACACAGTTAAGATTTGAATATTTCTAACTGAAATGAGATGATAAAGTCCAGTTTCAGCCGAGGGCTTTTAAACTCAACACTCCTACATCATGCTCTTTGATTTGGGCCCCTCTTTTTTCCCCATCGGCATAGAGGTGCTTAGAGTAGAACTAATTAAGTTGGTGGGACGAGGGAACTGTGGGTTAAAATGTGTGTTCCTCTCAACATTAAAGACATTCTGACCCAAACACATATTCTCACATAAAAAAAATTATGGTAGTGCCTCCGGACAAGCAAATAGCTTAACACATGATCATCCTGTTATTTTGACGGTGCTGTCTGAGCAAGGTAGAGCTGTCTAGCTTGAAGACCATATCCTTTGCCCCGCTGTCTGATGTAACACAGAGCTGGGGTGTTTTACGCTCACAGCCTAAAACACTCCGACCGCTCTTACAAAAAGCCCCTCTGGCTTCCCCCTCTCCACAAGTTTCATCAGAGTGATCAGAGCAAAAGAATAGCCTTCAGGGCTGGTTTCTTCCATTCACACAGAGGGATACGAACATAAGCCTTTCAGCTGCATACACAGACACACTACAGAACAGCCCCCACTCCCTCCAAAAAAGTATTTTTACATGCGTTTTCAATTGCACTTCACACATGTCAAAATACAGTGCAAATCTCCTGGAGATTATTGATTCCTGCAGGTTTGGCTGCTCATCAATTCTTAACGTGCAGAGCGAAATTGAAAAGCTGAGCTCCACAGTATTACCGTGGAGCTCGCAGAAGCCTTGCATGTTAGATTAGAGACACGTGTCAACGCCTGTCCCGATATCTTTCAATTTTTGCCGATATGATCTGTATTGAAGAACACAGAATTCTGGTAGTTAGTGCAGCCTCAGAGGTTACAAACCACCTCACAACACCACATCCTTGTTGTTCAGCTGCAAGGCCTTGCAGAAAACAAAGAGATGCTTCACCACACTGTCTGCTTCAAATGTGCATGATTGTCTAGCAAGTCACAAGACTGCACAGCATTTTAATTTCCTCTCTGGGGTTATCATATTCTTTACAGTACGGAGCAGGAGAGATACAAAGGGGTGAGAGTGGATTGGATGTAAGCACGGAACTGTTCTATGTCAGGGAAAAATGACAAAATGAGGAGCTGTGAAACAAATGTGACTTTATCACCTGTCTATATGAGAAACAAACATTTTTCCCATTTAATGAGTTTTGTATAAAGCTATATCCCTAACAACTCAGAATTTTTAACTAAAGTTCAGAATGTTTAAGTAAAGTTCTGAGTTTTTAGGGATAACAACTCAGAATCGTTATCTCTAACTAAGAAATGATTGGGATCGTACTTACAAGTGTGTGTCTTCTTTGTTACTGAGATACCTGAAAAGATAAAACAACAATACATTAAAATCGACAGCCATCAATACAAAAGGCACACCAATGTGATTTTAAATGACACTGAGTTATTATTATTTTTTTTGTATTATTAAAACCAGAAATTTAAATCTTATTTCATTTGCATTTTATGTGAGTGAGCAACACAAAGTGGAGTAAAATTGCTTGAAAAATGAAAAAGACATATGCTTGTCAAAATGTCCCTTTGACAAGTAAAATAACCTTTATATAAAACAAAGGTGTAGAAGGTGAACCTTTACACCAGTCTCTAGTCTTTTTCAGCTTATCCTATGATTTCCCTGTATTTAACTACACTCATCTCCCCATCAAGTCCTATCAACTTCCTTGTTCCTTCTAAAAAAAAAAAAGAACAGCATGATCATGCCACTACCATGTTTCACATTGAGGGTGACTCACTGAGGAATAAGTGCTGACTTAGTGTTCTGCAAGCAGAGCTAAATGTTCTGTTTTCTGACCAAAACCCCCTTCAACCACATGTTGACTGTGTGACTGTTCGAAGTTTGTGGCAAGCTTTTTGTTGCCTCTCTTTTATAAAGGCCTGATTTGCAGAGTCCCTGACTAATAGTTGTCCTGTTGCCAGATTATTCCACCTGAGCTGCACTTCTCTACAGCTCCTCCAGCATTACCTCAGATGTCTTTGCTGTTTCTGTTATTAATGATACAATTTTACCCATGATCTGTCTTTTGTGTTTCCTGGTTTCATGATGCTATTCTCTAAAAACAAAACAAAAAAACCCCAAAACAGAACAAAAAACAAACAGCTGGAATTATTTAAAGTATTTTATACATAGAAGGGAGTTTGATTAATAATTGGTGACATCTAAAAGCAATGGTGGCACTGTAATTTATTTAAGGGCACTGAAGTAAAGAAGACTGAACAAAATATATGGAACAATTTCCAGATTAAAATTTTTTCCAAAAATATTTAAAATAACACGGTATTTTCCTTCTACATTACAATTAGCCAGTGCATTTTATTGGTCCATCACATAGCCCAAATAAATGCATTTTAGTTCTCTGCTGCAACCTGACCAAATAGAAAAATCTTCAAGCCGTACAAATATTTCTGCAAGGCCCTGCATGTATATTGGCTGGTTTCTCTCTTAGAGTTTTGCCACAGAAGATGGTTATGCCTCTATGTTCTGCAGGCAGAAAAGGAAATTTAAATATAAATAATAAACAACATTTGGAATACTAATGTGGTGAGTACTGATTGGGTCTAAACAAATGAGTAATCCTGAGGCCCTAAAGGAACTGTAGGCACTTTGACCTCTGTGTCGGTAAATCCTCCAATCTAAGCAGGTTACATAGGACATAAAAATAACCTGTTTTTTCTTAAAGCCAGGTAACTTGACAGTAAGTATCTGTCATTGTTCCGCCATGTAAAATGAAGAAAAATAAACTATAAATGTATATTTACAATGTCTTTGAGGGTCAACCCATTGAGCAGCTACTTTGGATTTCACTGTGGCTCCTCCTGTCTGAAACATCGGTCTAACGCCCCAGGAGCCTGGCACAGACAAACGCAGAGCCAGCCGAGGTCCCCCGCGGCTCCGTTGCACGCTCATGCTACGCAGGACAGAGAGCACACTAATAGATCCCACTTGTCATGCGGAAGCAATGGCTAATTTTTCTACAGCTTGCGTTTGAAACTCGGGGGACGGCAAGTTGACATGATTCAATAACTCGCAGAAAAAGAAGGAGGAATAAAAAAAATTGCCTGGCCGGAGATAACAACACTTCAAACATGTTGGAGAAGGGAACGAGTCAAAGAGCAACTAGGGGGAAAACAAATAAGCCCTTCAGTCTTTTATAGACATACACAAACCTACAAATGATATCAACTCCACTGAGCAGAAAGAAGGGGGGTGTTGGTGGGGGTGGGCATTCACCTAGGGGCTGGCAGTCTGTGATGTAGCTCCAGCATTGTTCTTGTGCTCTGGGCAAACAGCTACAGCTTGGTTTAACTGTGGCTTTACGCAAGGAAAAAGTAAACTGAAATTTTGCCTTAAAAAAACACTTTAGTCAAATAACATGGCAGTCAGTTTAACCTGATGTTGAATTAAAAACAAGCAGCATTGAGGTGCAGCACAATAAGACAAGGGGGGGGGGGGGGGGGGGAGTTGGTAGGGGTTTTGGTTTCAGGGGAAAAACTTTTTTTATGACCCGACGGGGGGGCTCTGGTGAACAGCGGGATAAAAGAAAAAACTGTCTGTT
>CAEFZY010072045.1:0-24452 GCA_903066815.1 Brachyrhaphis roseni
AAAAGTCACTGAGAGCTTCTTCATCTTCCTCCTGAGCACTGAGACGTGTTAAGTTACATTAAACTTGCGTCTTCCTCTACACATATATTCCCCCTGTCTCACTCTTACCTTTTCTGCTCGAACGCCCCTGGCGCCCGTTAGAAAAAAAATGCATAAATAAGCCGCATCATTGTATAAGCCGCAAGGCTGAAAGCGTGTGACAAAAGCCGCGGCTTATAGTCCGGAAATTACGGTATGTGTTATTAAGAGAGAGCATATGAAAAGATCGAGCTCCACGACCTCTTCCCAGTGCTACTATTGCCATCTGCACCACACCTGGTCAAACGCAACCAATCAAAGCCAGGATGGGGGTCTTAGCGTTGCCAATCATCCTCGGGTACATGCTGCTCAATGTACCAATGGCAGAGAAACAACATACTGGTACATGCGTATCATTTGTGACCATGCTAACTAGCCTTAGCATTTGTGGCAGACTCTGTTATTGGGAGGAAGTTGTAGCGTAGCAGAGAATAAGGGAAGACGGGTTGTGAACAGTGTATACAAGAATGACTGCGTTAAGACCTTCCTCCTTCCTGATTGGCTGTTTCAAATGAGCACTGGGAGAAGGCAGAGGAGCTCTATTGTTTCACAGATTATCTCATACCACACTATCATGACATCGTGACAGTTTTAACAAATATGTAAAAAAAAAAAAAAGTTTATATATTTATATATTTTTTTCATCACAAACTGCAGCTGTTTGTGATGAAGAAGTTAAGCTGTTTTAACTTCTGTTTTTTACGGAAGAGAAGGTTTCATTTTTCTCCCATTTCTCACCATAATCAGCGCCATCACTTATTGCATTGTTTGTTAAAGGCCCGGAATGTCTGCATGCTTCTGAGCGTGGGATCACGGCTCATCCGGGAACCAGAGAATTCCATTCATGACCAAGCCTTCTCCGCTGCGGCACAAATGGGAGGTCTCAACTGGTGGGTGTGCCCAGAAACGCGAAAATCTATTACTCTGCAAGTCTGTCAGACGGGTTCAGTATGAATGGTGGAGCCGCAGCGGAGCGGGGAGGCTGGTGCAGCAGTCAGGAAGGTTAGGGGGGAGGGAGGGAGATGGGACAGAAAGCGCGCACATGGGCTCCTGGAGCTCATGCTCAGGTGGGATGGTGGGAGGAGGAAATTTTAAAAAAATGTATTCCGACCTGCAGAAGTTTGAAAGTGAAAGAAAATGTGTCAGGTCATGTTGGTGTTCAGTGCGCGCCTCGTAAATGGTTGGCTGATTTAAAAAGAGAGAGAGAGAGAGAGAGAGAAAAAAACAGAAAAAAAAGAGCAAAGACATGCAAAAGTTGCGCCTGGCCGCCAGTGACTCGGGGTAAGTCTGTGAGTTCATTTTTTTGTTCTATGAATTAAACGCATAAAAAAGTTCAGATAAGTTCTCCACTTCACAGCTGTGCGGTCCCTTCAAAGCCCAAATGAGGAAGCAGCTTGTGCCTGTGACTTTGATGAAGGCGCATTTACCTAACCTGATTTTTTTCTTTTTCTTTTTTGCAACTTGACTGCAGCTACAACTATATATTTTTCTCTTTGAATTGCACTTGACGCACCAGAGATGGAGTTTTGAAAAGCTGAAGGGTTTCTGGAGGCCGTGCAGCGTTCACTCATGCATAATGGGCGGTTTCTGCAGAGATAAAAGGAAGTGTGCGGTGTCAGACAGAGATAGTATGCAGGTCCTCCTCTTCCTTTTTTATTTTTTTTATTTTTATTTTTTTAAGTTATTGAATGGCTTGACCTGACGCGGGGTTACTTCGCTCTGCGTGATGCATCGTAGCACCTGTCAGTAACTGTATCTTCATCCACAAACTTAAAACCAACAACAACAACTAAAAAACCCTCCCAAAAACTAGATATCTATATAAAATCTCGCTGTCTATCTTTGAGACCCGCGTCACCTCCTATGGGAGACTCAAGCCGGAATGCAATGGGCGTCGCCTAAATCATTAATGCGTTCTCCGGCTTCTCGGGAAGTCGAGTGGTGCGTTCACGGGGCGCTTGAAGTTCCTGTACGAGCCAGTTTTCAAGTCCGCGACTTGGCTACTCTTTATTGTCAAGTCTTCAAAACTGCCCGTAATGAGAGAGTTGCAATAAGAAAACCTTTAATGGCACAAAAACAAAAAACAAAAAAAAAACTACTAAATGGGCTAAATACAAAAATACTGGGTGGAGGAAACTAACACTGCGGATCAACTGTCAGCCCCTATGTTTAGATGTGATGGTGGCAGCATGATGCTGTGGGGATCCTCCTTCAACTAGCACTCTGGGGCTGTTTTTGTGAAGGAAAAGTGCTGAACATTTTTGGGCTGAATCAATTTTTATTTTTTTTTCAGTGTTATATTTCCGGTTAAAGTTGTTTGTTTTAGATTTCAAATCATTGGCGTCAACTCAGCTGTCCAGTTGCGGTTGAACTGATACCTCCCAGCCTATTCTGTTGGGTTCAACACAATTGTTGTGCATATATGCACCAATTCAAAGTACACAAGAAACCACCAATTTGAATAAGACGTCCTGAGAAAACAAGTTCCCGGGTTGCATTGTCGAAACTACACTTTAAGAAAAAAAAATCTCATTGTTTTATTTTTTTTACAAAATACTAATATTGGTTTAGAAAAAAAGAAAGAAAACTTGTGTCATGGCTTTTATTAGCAGTGTCACAGGATGCTTTGGCACGCCATATTCAAACTCAGAGTACATCTCAGTCTTGTGGAGTCTCTATCTGTGTGCTGTTCTTGGTAATAAACTATTATGGTGAGCCACAGATGTGAAGGAGATGGCTTTAAGCCTGAATTCTTGTTACTGCATTTGAGACTCTTATTTTGTAATGAGACAGGAAGTGCAGTATTTTGAGTCTAGAAGAAAATGCTGACAAAAACGATGGACACTATTTGTGCGCTCTCTAAGAATACCTCAACCAGCTAACCGTTAGTTGCTAACTATTCTAAAGCTAGTTTCTCCCTCAGAGCTTTCTGTTTCACAGAATCTGGACTGCAGTTGTGCACCTATAGCACATTTTCTAAATATATAGTAATGAACTTGATCTGAGAACAGAAAAGAGTTTCTTTAAAGCACATTTGAGCTCAAATCTTGTCTCATCCTCTTAAACCCACTATTGTAAATCATCCTGTCTGATTTGGATGTAACGTGGGACCTTCAGGTTTTAGTTCTCGTATGTCTCCCCCAAGTCTGAACGTGGCCTCCTACTGAATTTTGAAGGAGCCTCCCGAAAGTTTTCAAGCTCCATGTTATTGAAAACATATAACTTCTTACAGCATTTATTGGGAAATACTACAGTTATATCAGATTAAAATGACTTGGACACAAGGT
This sequence comes from Brachyrhaphis roseni, assembly GCA_903066815.1. Taxonomy (NCBI): domain Eukaryota; kingdom Metazoa; phylum Chordata; class Actinopteri; order Cyprinodontiformes; family Poeciliidae; genus Brachyrhaphis; species Brachyrhaphis roseni. Next base: position 3,366 of record CAEFZY010072045.1, read on the forward strand.
TTTTAGCTGAAAAATAGTCCTTCATCTGATCTATTTCACTTTCCTTTCACATCAATTTCCTGTTTTCAATAATATTTCAAGTTACCTTTTGACTTTAAAAAGTGTTTTATCTTTATTCGTCACACTTAGACTGTTTCTTTTTTTCTTCTTATTTTCACTTTCTAAGAAAAGACGTAGCTTTTCTTTCTTTCATGCAAAACTTGAACACTCAAAAAAGCATCTGCCGTTTTTTTTTTTTTTTTTTGCTCAACTCTGTTTTACCTTCCTTTTTCACATTTTCTTTTCCCTGTTGCCGCCAACCGACTTCTCTGCTCTCCCCCACCGAACATGTACATTAACCCTGCCTGGAGGTGCGAAGTGTGTGTGAGAGTTTCATAATGAGTGACATGGGGATTCCCTGTCCCTGTTTCCTTCATTCATGTGGCTGGAGTCTGAGGTGGTGCAGAACTGTCAACCCGGATATGAGCTGAATATTGAGTGTGTTTTAAAATAGAGAGGAAGAGAAACTATGTGAGAGTGAGCATGCATGCGTGTGTTTGCGTGTGCACAAAGCGAGGGAGTGTGTTTGCATGTTTTATTGGTCTCACCTTTATTCAAAGAAGGTTGTACTTTGAGATAATTTGCTCTGTGCTTTTATCGCGTTATTTTCTGCCTGATGCGCTGCTCGGCAACCTTCGCAGCACAAACCTCCTCTTGTCACTTGAGCCATTTTGCATCCACAGCAGCTACGCTGGATGCAAAAGGAAGTGAGGCTTGTAAAGTCTTGCGAGATGTTAACTGATGCAGAATTATAAATACCTCAGTGAGAAGATCTTAGATTATGGAAGAAGTATTTTTAATCTAGATTATGGTTAGGTTGAGAAGGTGCACAGCAGTACCTCGTTTATTTATACGGCGGCGTTAAAGGGATATCCAAACGCTATATTGTCACGTTTCACATAAGCTAAGAAAGTATTTACACAAGAAACGGATGAGGCTTCTGCGTAAAATAAGCGAAATCAATGTGTAAAGCATTTTTGTTGAAGAAATTAATTTATAGAGGTATGCATAAAACTACAGGCATCTTCTTACTGCAGGTAAAATTATAACTAGAATCTTTTAGCAGACTTAACCTTAGTTAACCCCTATTAGGGTCCAACAGCAGACGCACTGCAGCCACCGTCAAAGCGAAGCAACACTAGTTTCTGCACACATTTCACATGCAGCAGTACTTCTCTATGGGGCATCATCAAAAGGCTTACCATATGTCCCCCACCCCAAAGTCTGGGTTAGTTATGACATAGTTCAATCAGAACTGAGATTACCTTGCTTTAGTGTGCCACCCAGTGGTTTCTTGGTGTAGCACAATTTTTCTTGAAGCAACGTCTTAGCCTGAGCTTGATAGCAGAAAGGTCTCAATCAGTCTTGGACAATAAAGTTACTCTGGAGTGTTGATATAAAATGTTGGAAGAGCAATAATTATTACACGAGCTGCAAATGGCAATAAAACAGGAGGAGTGGTATAAATTTATACCTTTAAGTTAGTAAATAGGATAGAATCAAAGAAGTGCCATTTAGGTAAACTAATTTTACTAAACAAAACACAAGTGAAAGCACTTGTGATGGTGTGCAGACTTTAGTCTTACTAGTACTAATGTGTTTTCTCAATATTTGATGGAGGCAGACATAACATGCTTCTTTGGTTAATTTCAATCTCTCTTAGGAGGATAAAAATGCTTTCCTCCCTTGTTGTTAGTATTTCTAACATCCTGTTTTAGATTTTCTATTTGTAAAGAATGGTTTGCATAAAAGGTTTGCATTTTATGCAAACCTTTTCTGCATATAGAAGCTGACTGGCTAAGGATCCTCCATGTCTCCATCCACCCTGCTCCTTGACATTCTTCCCTATGCTGTATGTTTAAAATTCCACTCAGTTTAGATCTGGGATTTTTCTGCAGTTTGAGCTCTTTAGGAATTCATTTTGTTTGGCTAAAGTCATCTCCATGGTCGCAGCAGGGGTTAAAAAAAAAGAAAAAGAAGAAGCTCCCTTTCTCTTGTTACTCTGCTGCTTGTCCTTTGTGTTGCGAGTCGGTAAGCATGGAAATGAAGTCAAAGCCGGAACCACCTGATTACAGGTTGCTTTGTGTGTGCTGCGCCTCCTCGTTGGCAAATTAGAGGGAAATGTGCATGCAAGATGCTGCTCCGGAAACCCAGGCCGAAGTTGAGCAAAAGTGATTGCCAAAGTTGTGAAGGTCGCCTAAAGTTCGGCTTCAAACTGTCTCAGACGGGTGAGGCGCGGCTGAAGTTATCGGCTCAGTCTTTGACTGGATGAGCCACGGTAAACCTTCTCTTTGGTGGTTGACGGGTCATGCAGGCACTGAACTTTAGAAACATGTCACGCCTAAATGCTTTCCACATTGTTCCAACTCAGACTGTATAGAACTGAACGGGGCAGTCACTGAATGGAAGCTTGAATTTGTGGGAAAAGTTCTCAAGTATGTATCATTGATAAAAACTTGATTATGCATATTCTTGGAAAAGACACAGCGATGAAGGTTAGCCGTAATGCTGTCCTAACACTGCCGACTTTTACCTCATCTGACTTTTCCGCCATAGATGGATCAGTTCACTTTTCTGAGCACGCTGTCGACACGTCTCCAGCAGCTAATTCTGCCAGGAGTCAAACATGGAGTAATTAGGGTTTGCAAAAATACAAATCACAAGTGGTTCATTCAAATGAACGCGAGCCTTCTGTCTAAGGTTGCATCGACCACTGTGCAGAAACTAAAGCTTCTCACAAGTCAGCTCGCTCGCTGTCTTCTCATTGTCGGCTCAAACTTTGACAACTTTGTCTCTAATCATGCAGTCTCATTTTCCAGATTAGAAACGAATAATAAAAAATGGCCTCTGGGTTGCAACACGGATCCTTCAAATAGATTTGTCTTTAAACAAATTAGTCCCTCTATGGTCGACGTTCTGTTATGAATGAGGAACTTTACTTGCACTTTCTACAAATAACCAATGTTGAAGCCCTGCAGCTGTGACTCTATTTTCATGTTCTTGTTTCTCCCAAAGCTCTGTGCTGTTCCCCTTACATAAATAGTTTAACACTCTGGAAGGTATGATTACTTGCTAATGCTAAAACAGCATATTTCATCTGTATTCACTTGGGTATAGGATGACTGTATTCTAGTTTGTAACATCAAACCCTGGGCTCACAGGGGAGAAAATTAACCTAGCATCACTACAGTCAAGTTTGAATTAAAATAGTCAATATTCCCCTTAGAAACTATGAAAAATACTCAGATTAAAAGAAAAGTTAAAATGATCCAAGAGTTGATCTTGAAATTCCGAGTTTATGAGAGAACATGTATTACCCTGCTATATTAACTTTAAACTGAGGACAAGCTCACTAACTACATTTGATTAGCATCAGTTAGCATTTCATAGCTGCTTGTAACTTCCTTAAATCTTAATAAAACTACAGAGTGTAGTTAATTGGCAGTATAGTTGGTGTGTCCACTTTGTTACATCTACTTGGCTCCATTTTCTTTTTTTCTCTTTGGTTGTATTGACATTTTTATTTTAAAAAGTCTAACTTCCTTTGTGGCATGTAATGTGTCATAGCATTCCTCCTCAGTCTCTGTTCTTTACTATACAAAAAAATCACAGAAAGAGGTTATGTTGATTTAAAAAAAAAAAAAACAAACACTTGGCCACTGTAAGATATTTTTTTGTAAGAACATTTATTGAAAATGTGAATTGGCTAAGCTAACTGAGGCTGGCTAATCCCAACTTGTTGCTAACAAATGAGCGTTCCCAAATTGGCTATTGCACCAGTTGTTTTTGGAACAAACAAATAGTTGTGAATACTATTTGTTTGTACAACCATTAGCATACTTGATCTATAGAAAGAACTATAGAGAACAATTAAAAATAAGCTTTTATACCAATTAGTGACAGCTAGAGGTTTTGATTGCCATACTTCTGGAAAGACCTAAACTACCATCTCTTCCTGGCAACAAACAAGACCGATTACCACTGAGGAATTTTTAATCAGCTCTTGAGCAAGCTATTTCTTGTTGCAGTACAAGTTTATTTCATTGGTACTAGCCAATCGACATGGATTCTGTTTATTGCCTTTCTTTCTTTCACAGCTCAGACTATTTTCTGATTGGAGAAATATTGTGAATCTTTTTGAACTTGAACATGAAAAGATGTTCAAGTGTTTAACCTTTTCTAGCAAGAAAACACCACTCAGCAACTCTTGGGTGTTTTCTTAGAAATCACTGTAAAAAAAAAAAGGTACACAGCAGAACATTTATCCAAGAATCTTAGCATCAATTCAGTGGTCGTAAATGTGAATAGGTTTAGCTTGCAGCACAGGGACAGTAGCACTTCCTCTTGCACTCAACACCGAGCTACATTGTGAAGCAGCCTATTTTAGTAAATTTAAAAGAAAAAAGCTATCTTCAATATCTCAGCTTTTCAGGAACTCAGAATGGCAGCTTTGTCTGTAGTTTGACAGGCAACTGATTAGCTTTCGAGGCCGAGGGTTTATGAGAATCTAAATCTTTTCTCATAACGCAGAACAAGAAAACCACACAAAGGGTTTCACAAGACAAGACAGTTGCCTCGGTGAATATTTTGCATAATAGATTGCAGAAGGACTATTATCAGTATTTACTGACTTGTGTGGCACGTGCAAATTGCAGAAGTAAGGAGGTACTGTAAGCATGCATCGTGCCTTTCAGTCTAGCTGTTTGAAATCAATGTGCACATGGGGTTTTAGTGAACTGACTTACACTATCTTCTGTTTAAAAAGTTCACTTTGGGCAAAATGTTGCCCAAAGTATTATGGTGGATATCAAAGCGTGTGTGCTCATTGGTTGTGGTGTCATTGTCTCTTTCTGAGGCTGGCTGACATCACTTTTTTGCATGTGTGATTGCTGTATAGTTTTAGATACTCCATCTATGACACATAAAGTGCCTCTGATAGTATTCAGACTTTATTTAATGGAAGCACGACTTGGGTTGACATCTGTTTCACTATCATCTTGAAGTTCATGACTTTCTTACAAGGTCTTTGTCAAAAGGCTTAACATGTGACTTGCTTTAATCTGCTGGTGACAACAAAGTCTTGCACTGGAACCAGTTGGACGATGCTCAGCGGCCAAGCAAGATCAAGAGGACGAATTCTCATGCCTTCAACGGCTCTCTGTTTGATTTCAGTAGTTGAACTCTAAAACAAATCCTGCAAAGCCGACGTAGCTCAGTCACACCTATACCCACACCCAGGCCTGCTGCGTGCGAATACCATATGGTCACCGCACCATACCAGTTTACAGTTGCAGCCACTGGTTTCCAGTAAGACGTTGCCACAGCGTGAGCCTGGGAAACATGGAGGATATGCGACGGTTCTCATGTAGATGCCATTTAAGGGGTTAACTGTCTCACAATCTGAATTAGGCAACTAACGGCTGCCACAAGCTCACCATACAATACTACTGTGGTGTTCTTAGTCAGAGCTACTGGTTTCCAGTAAAGAACTGCACCCGTCGGCTTCACAACAGAGGAAGTGGTGGTGGTGGAGCGCGAAACTCTGTTCATAAAAAGAAGAGAGGTTTCATCTGTCAATTGCTTCCCTTTTCAGGCAAAAAGCTTCTGCCTTTTCTTTCATGAGTCCTCTCCTTTGTATTTCATGCAACGATGTTGGGAGGATTTCCTGTCACTACGCCATCAGAGAAAGGATCAAAGGTCATGGGAATAACACGGTGCATTAAACAGAAATTACTTTCTGCAGCTTCAGGTACCGATTATTTTTCTCATGCAGTCTTCACAGAGCATTTTTGAAGCAGGACTTGCATATCGTCACCTTCCTAAAATAATGGTCTAAGTCATTTTATACAAATACAAAAACCAAATTGATTTGTTTTTTATATTGCCTAAATCATCTTTTGGCAAAAAATAACTTTGACCATTATTTTAGGAAGGTTACGATATGTGCTTGTTAGCAAATGAAGACACAGCTATCTGTCAGAGAACTCCTCAGATTTAGGATCTGAGAAAAAAGAGAGCAAAATCTCTTGATGCACTATAGTTTTGATTTTTAGATTCTCTAAGCTTTTCATATGTTGATTTACATTGCCCTCTAGTGGAAGAGCTCATGTGTCACATAAAACCAAACGGCAATGTTTCTGCTCAGTGTTTGCTGACGCAAAAGAAGTTTCAATCTTTCGATGAAAGTGAAACTGGAGAGAAAACTATTGAGTTGATTTGTAGCTAAGTGCTACAAGGGAGCATGCAAATGAGAATGTCAGTGATCCGTAGTGCAGTTTCTGTCATAGTTTGACAGAAAGAGGAATGGATGTTTGCTGTGAATGTGCTACATTGAAACTATAACTGTAAAGCTGTTAGTCTGGAAGATTGAGCAGCTTTTCTGTTCCTTTCATATTAGACAGTGACTTCCGTCTGTGCTGCTTGTTATTCATTTTTGAGAGATTACAACAAATATGTAATTATAAAAGTAATTTAAACAATTTACCATCAAGGTTTGAGCCAGACTGTGAGGGCCAGGTCTTTCACTACTCTCTGTCTCCATCTGCTGTCTGAGTTAAAGGGGCACCGATCTCCCAGACATCGTTCTTAGTTCACCACACTGGCAAAGCCTGGGGCTTTTGAAGACATGCTCCCAAGATTTAAAAACGATATACAGTTTAATGGACTAAATCTTTGCCTTCTAGAAATGTGACTGCACATAGAAAACATCTTCTTAAAAGCTTTTTACATATCTACATCCAGATTCTAAGAAATATTTAGTTTTGACCAGCTCTTACAGTTTGGACAAAGGTTTCAGAAACTAAACCTTTAATTTGGACTAATTTCCTCAAAGGTTTTCTGTTGGATTAAGATCTGGAGAGTGTGGTTGCCGTTGGAGAACAGTGCTGATTTGAGTCTAATGCCATAGTGGGCTATGTTGCTCCACCAGAAGATGGGTTGGCTACACCGAGGTTATAAAGGGATGGACATGGTCAACTCGGATCCACAGGTAGGCTGATATGGCTTTGGTACTACGGGTCACAAAGTGTGCCAAGAAAATATCTCCCAAAGCATTACCGGCTGCTGGCCGGGTAGCTTCGTGGTGACCCTGCCATCTGAATGTTGAAATCTAAATTCATCATATCATCAGACCTATTTTCCTTCTGTTACTATCCAGGTTTGGTGATCTTGTGTGGATTGCAATCACAGCTTCAGTTGTGTTGCTTTTTTAGAGGTGCTATTCTCTAAATAGAGTCATAATAAAAGGTTATTTAAGTCACTCCTGCTTTTCTATTATCCATTCCAGTGAGACTTAAGCTGATCAGGCATCACCGATGAAATGGTCAGGGTGCCTATTTGTTGGTGTGAACATTTAGTTCTTAGAATTGGTATGGCAGGAAAAAAATGTGCTTCTTAATTCCCCTATCTCACCGTATTAGGGAACCTCTTAATCTTGTTGGTCAGGTGAAAGACATTTGAACCTTTGAAGAAGCAGCTTTGAGATCACTGTTTGCAATCACTGTTTATGATTTTGCCAGAAACAAAGACAGATGAAAGTCTCACACTTGCTGGTCAAGTGAAAGATTTTGATTGGAATTTTTTTGCAGCATTGCCACTTTTTGCTTATGGGAGTATGTTTAACCTTAAGCCCGTCAGGATGTCCATGCTGACCCCTGTTTGATGCCAAAAGAACCAACCATGAGTAGAATTGGTTTTGCATCATTTGGGTGATTGGATGTGTGTGCATGGCTCATCTGGGGAAACACACTGCATCAGAATGGACATTGGGAAAAAGGGAAGAGGGTCAAGGTGGTCGTGTTCCACTGAATGACTTTGGGTCTTTCTATCCTTATGGGTGTCCCAATGACTCATTGCATCCATATAAGAAATGTGTACACTCTTTCATGGAAACTGTATGTATGCCCTGATGGCAGCATGTGTCCTAACACTCAGCAAAAATAGTTCAGGAAAGGTTTGAGAGGCACATGACCGAATGCTAGATGTTGACTCGGCCTCCGGATTCCCCAGATCTCTGTCCAGTCGAATCTCTGTGGGATTTGCTGAACAAATCAGCCCAATCTCAGGAGGGCTAAGATGTACAGTGGTAGACAGACATCTGATCTGTCTACCACTACAGTGTCATACTAAGCTCCTATTGCTGGTTTGCATGTAATTCCTCTTTGAAGGCAGAAGAGGGCAGCATTTTCCAAATTCTCAAATTAGTGAGGGATGTGTCCCGTTTAGGTCAGAAATAGTGGATTTAATCAGTCTTTAGCATCACTATTATTTCCACTGATGATCACTTAAAACTCCGCCCCCTGGGAATTTCTGATATTGATTGGCTGTCATTGATTAGAGCCCTTTATAAACACAATAAAGGAGGAGCAGTGAGAAAGAGACAGGTTTTGGTTCACACACTAGATCGTCCCAATGGGGGGCAGCTGTGGCAATAATTAGTCTAGTGTGTGTGTGTGTGTTTAACACCTATTACAGTGATCACTGATTGAGTTGCGTACTATTGTTCCACTTCTGACATGACAAAGAGGTGACTGCAGGTGTTTAGTCTTGTACTGAGAACTTTTTATAAAGTTTTTTTGTTAGTTTTTTTTTTTTTTTTTTAACGGGAAAACTAAAAAGCCTTTAGTTTTCCCGTGTTTTGTTGGGTTTAAAAAGACCCCGTCTGTGATCCGGTTTCCAAGTCTCAGTATGATTTATTTGCTGAAAATGTAAGCAGTTCCAATTTCTTCCTGTGTTTTTTTTTCTTCTAGTTTCTAGCTAATCTAACTTCTTTATCTAAACCTTGCACTGTTTTTATTTATCCTGGCCCTACACTGACGTGATGGGCCAGCAGAGCATTTATTAGAAGCAGCAGAGAGGCTCATTATATTTCTGGGAGGTCTAAAGCTCATGTGGGGGAATCTGTTGAAAGGACAACTTGAGCTTTAAGAAGAAAGGCAGTGACTAAACATTTGGAAAGGGGAGTTTAGTCAGGCTTGCAACTGTAATTCTCCAGAGGCCTGTATACAAATCACTTTATATTCTACTTTTATTTGAGATTTTTGAAATTCATGTCCCGCTTTCTTTATTTTCCCCTAAATATGAGAAGGATTCTGTTAGTCAATCACACATAACTCCAATAAACTGCATTAATTTGTGGTTCTGTTGGAAAAAAAAAAAGTAAGAAGGCTGAAGGTCTTGTGTGCCTGGGATTTCTGTTGGATCTTTAGTTTCCCTTTAAAGCCCTAAAGTATGTAGGTCAGGTTTAGCAGAAGCGTAAACTTTCATTCGGTGCGACTCTTTGCTGTGCCGGTTGTTTGCATCATGTGTTTCAGTGTTGGGTCTACCCCTCTGATTCCTGGAGAGAGACACCGTGCCTCTGCAAATCTGCAAGCGCCGCTTTCGCTGAGAAAACAAATGCATAAACACACAAAAAAAAGCCCAGCAGATTTTCACGTTTCTTTCTAAATGCTAAACTACATGACATGCCTCATTAGGTCACGTACAGTTGTTCGCTTATCAAAGGCAGTCAGTAAGATCTGTAGTCAGCTATGAGTTCAAACTTGGATCTGGGGGGTTGTTGCGAATTAGGACGCCACAATAAATTCAGATATTTCTTGAATTACCTTAAACAGTCATCCACTTAACACAAAGGACAAACTCTTCTGTTCAGCTGTCTTTCCAGATGACTGACTTGAGATGAATTCCGTCTGAAGACGTCCACATCAGAGAGAGAGATTGTGCAAGCAAAACAACTGCGCTTTCCACTTTTGCCTCCCACACTGCGGCAGTTTGCGCTCGCTGCATCTCTTGGTCTGACTGGATGGCGACTGTTAGGTGGTGTCTGAGTGAAAGTTTTATTGTTGAGACAAATGCGAAAGTCAGTCAGACACAGCGACCTGGAAACTTCATCTTTTATTAATTTCCAGTCTCTCACTTGAACTTGAAGGCCTCCCTCCTGTTGCGTTGGCCCGGACGCTTGTGCCAAGGTCGCTAAAATAGCCTCTTAGCTTTACGTTGTAAGACAAAATTACTTTCTTTTTCTTTTAAGTCAATTTTTATGAACCTGTAGTTGACTAAACATAGTATCTCCTTTTGGATTTGATCAAAGCGTTGAAATGCACAGGTCTATGAAGACATCCATGTGCATTAATGTAGTTGCAGTTGAGCCTATACTTATTCCTGACAAATTTAGCTTTCAAATTATTTAAATTCAACAAACAAGGTGGTTTTTGATGTGAGGAGACAGAAATTTATGTTTGAAAAAAAAAAAATATATAAAAATGTGTGTATTTGTTTATGCTTAAACAGAATTCAAAATAATTATTAAAAAAGCCTTTAGTGTCATTACAGCAGTTTTGTTTTTCCTCTAATTCTGACCGTCTTTTTGCATATTTCCTCTAATATTTTTGACCATTTATCTTTAGTGATGATTTTTTTTCCCATGCCTGTGAGGTTGAAAGACAGTGGCACAGCTAGACTTTCATAAAAGTGGTGACCAGAGGGTGGGGGTCCTTATACTGATGAAGGAAAATATTCTGTTTGAGTAACCTGGTACCTAAAGAACATACTGTCTTGATGACTCGCATCTGACCTCCTTTCTGTCACAGGGGTCATACTGTCCAAAATGACCAGGAAAACTATCCGATTTGCCAATGATCAATTTCCTGATGAGCCCTCTCAAATATGAGTTTCAGTTAAAAGTAGCACTTGTGCACTTTTTATTTTAATGTAGCTTTGATTTTCCATAACTTAATATCTTTTTTCCTTCTTGCAGTTAAAGAATAACAAATTAACTATTTGTGAAGTGGTGAATGGAGCTGCAGATCAAATCTGCCTGTATTATAAAAAGTGTTAGCAGAAGAAGAGTGTAAAGAGGAAGTGCAAAACTAATTCATCTCTAACTACGAAGAGGGGATTCATAAGTGTAACTAGCCATTTTGATGGCGAACATGAATTACTTCTGTCTTTGTTTCATATTGAATTCATATACCTTTAAATGCTAGTTGTAGTGGACATTACGGTTGACACCTGGGGTGTCCAGTGTCGTCCCGACCACCGCCTCTGTTGGAAACCCCCCCCTGCCATCACCCTAATCTTTAATCAGACTCAAGTTGGGACTCCTGCTGACATGACTTCCAGTCAAAAGAAGCATTTCAGTAAACTTAAATCTTCCAGGTGTATGAATAATTTTGATCTTAACTCTATGTACGACCTACATATTGGATAACATAAAAGTTTTTTGTCGCTCATTTAGTTTCTCCAGTCAGAAATATTTAAGGTATTGACTTTTTAGCTTCCTCCTTTTAGAAAAATGAAAACAACTCATTTAAACTGATGCTCCGTTGTCAGGTTTATCAAATTGCAGGTTTCAGCTAAAATATTCCAGTATGCTGTTTAAAATATTTTATAATGAGATGCTCCAGACAATTCACACGCTGCCTGTCAGCTGGCTGAAAGATTAAGACACTTTTGTCTTTCTTACAAGAAAGTCTTGAAGACTGCGCCTAAATTTAACAGGTTTTCAATATTTTTGCTCCATATATACTTTTGACAGAAGTAATAACAATGGCTGCTTCTCTCAGATAAATTATATAGATGTTGATAGAAAAGTTTTGTTTTAAGTTTACTGTGAGACTCTTTTTACTCAACGTTGTCCCGCCATGAGTATCTTAAACAAGCTGCAGTTTCACCAGCTTTCTTGATTCACCTTTTCCACGACATAATAAATGATTAAATCATCAAAGTGAAGCCAGTTAAGTTTAATACGGCCTGCATGTCTGATGTCTGACAAGGCAGTTCCTAAAGGTCACTGTAGACTCCATGTGAGAATCATTAAGAGGCCATCTGCGTATAAGACACATGATCATGTGGTCTGCCCCAGACATTATTCATCATAGACCACACACACACACACAAGGACACACACGCAAACGTATTAATATACAGTCTCCGTTCCTGAATGAGCTTTTAAAAGATGCCAGAATTAGGACCAGTACTGTAAACTTTCTCAGAGACAAATAACCCAGTGTTCCCACAGGAAGAGCATCTCGCTGCTCCCTCTTTCCCCCCTCCCACCAAGTCAGTCCGTACGTCTGGCCTAATCAGACGCACAATAGCATCTCTGTGCAACACCTTCATGGGAATTAAGTGCTGAGACTCCACAGGAGGTGAGTCAGATCCTCTCCTGTCTGAATCACGAAGGCTTGTGTCCAGGGCCTCCCAGGAACAGAGCAGGCGAGGCATCTGCAGGGAGGGAGGAAAAAGGACGTCGCAAGACAAGACCCTCCCCCCTTTATTGTGGAAGTAAAAATAGTGTTGAAATCTGCCCCAGTCAGAGACGTGATCGGGACACAATTCCTCTTTAATTAAACGGCTTCCCATTATTTATTTAACCTATTTTCAAAACTTTTGCAGGAAGTAGTTTGACTTGTATCAGGTTGTGAAATGAATCACAAAAGTAACTTCATAAGCCTCGTTTTAACTAATAAACATAAGTTACTACAGTAAATGTAATTTAGTCTGCTCTGGTAAAGTTGTTGACAGTCTTCTGCTAGTTACTGAATGGCATCTGTTGTCCCTCTAGATGTGCTCAGACACGTAGACACACTCCTTGTGACATTAACTAAAAATAAATGAATAATTCAGTAAGCGGATGTGTGGGTGTCTATTCCCACTTGTAAAATCTCAGAATTGTTCTGCTGGAAAGTGTTTCCATTGTTAAACAACACCAGCCAATTTTTTCCACTTATGTCAACGCAAAAGCAGCAAATACTGAGGTAGATGAGGGTTGATCTCAGTACGGAAAGACTCTGATGGGGAGATAAGAAGGATATGTTAACATGAAAAATGGTTCCTAATAGAAAACGTTACATACTTCAACGTTTGATGTTCAACCAAAATAGCGCCCCCCCCACCCAAAAGAACAGGATTTTAGTTGATTGCCAGCTAAAATCAGAAGATGTGATGCAGCGTCTATGCTAAATGAATGCAATTATTTGTAAAAATGACTAACTTTCAATTTATTTTTTTCTTCTATCTGTCTGGTTGTTGACTGGCATGCAGGTTCTCTTAAATCTCTCTTTTTTCCAGTCGGTGTCAGAGCTGCACAACGCTGGGTTGCAGGTCATCCTGCATTTTCAATGTGGGCAATGTTACAGTCACAAAAAGACTGATGCTTATGTGCATCATTTGGTTGACAGTTTTCTATTTTAGTTGCTATGGATTCAAACTTTGCTCACCAACAACACACATATTCCCAGTTTGGATGAACTTCATTGCCCTTGACGCCGATTCCTGAGCTGAGATGCTAACACTCAGAATAGTGTTGGTTCAATGTGTGATGGAGACGTGGGTTAATAATATAAAAATATGTTTTACTGGTATTTTACACCCTAAACTGTTACCACATTGTGTTTGTTTCACTGTCTGCTTTTACGTTTTTTTTCTTTTATGTAGAAATTGAAAGTAAATCTACATGACTTACCAAAAACAAATCAAATCACCCTCAATCAACTTTTCTACGTCATTTGTGGGACTTGTCCTAAACAAGTCGAACTAGATTTTATAATCATTTAAAGGACATATGTATGTGTCCTATAATGCATGGACCCACCGTAGTCTAAAATATACTGACATGTATAATGTACTGTATGTCCAAAGATTCAGAGGCTAGGCAATTTAATCTTACTGTTGGTATTTCTGCGTTTTATTTCAGCTGCCACCTGAAATGTTTACAATCCTTTATTGTGAAGCTTTTTTTTTCATAGCATTTTGTTTCTAAACCTGTCTGTTTCTCTCTCTTTCTCTCTTTACAGTAAATGATCTCATTCGTTTTGCCGTGCATCTTAACAGCAAGAACTGGGAGGACGACAATGAAACGAGGAACTTCTGACCTGCGTTTCCAGGTCTGTATTACTGATTTCCCTCTGACACTCAGCAAACAGATGTGCAGTCATCAGTCATCGGCTGATGTTCTTGGAGCCAGACTTTATGACACAGGAGCCTTTAAAAGTCGCCTTTGTTTGCGTGACTGGCAAGATAAAGAGATTAGGGGGATTAGGAGAGTAGGGGCAAAAGGTAAAGCGCATGACAGGTTTCTGGACCGGGGCCCGGCGTGAACCGTCATGAACACAGCTGGAAAGTTTAGGTCACCTTTTGACCATGACTAGAGTTCGGCAGAGGGACGCTGTAAGCTCAGACCACAGTCATCTCATTGATGTTTGACTAACTGATGCAATCAAAACTGCACGTTATCGTTCATCAACACGTGCAGCTGCCAAATTACTAACCTCGCAACTGCTTAGTATCAGAGTCAAACTCTTAAAGGCGTTGCGGCTGGTATATTTGAAATTTGTCCAGATTCGACCTTTAAGGCAAACGAAATGCTGAAATGCAAAATTTTTTTTTCTTTTTTGCGTTTGTTTTTGTTTATTTTTTTGTTTGCTGCCAACAAGAACTTGAAGACGCTGCTTCAAAGAGTCTTCTTCACACGACAAAATGTGCAAAGCAGCCTCACCGAACCACTGCCAAAAGACAGAGAAGAGGTCATCTGTCACAAATATTAAAAACAATGCTACAAGAAGGGAACATGCTGTCTGCCTGCTGATACAAGCAGGTGATAACCAGTTAGCTGGAAAAATAATTAGGCTGCTTCAAAGAAGAGCTGTATCTTGATCTTTTTAAGAACCTGCCTCCTTTTTGTGTCACAGGACACTCAAATCGATTATGTACAGCAGAGCTACTTTTTCTAATAATCTAGACTTTTGGTAAACCCCTCTAGGCAACCGAACGTTCTCTCATTCTTTTGTATTAAACCAAAGAATCTGGAAATGTTCAGTGTAACACAACCACTTATACAGTCTCTACATTAGATGCAATAATGAGAGGTCTTCCTCGGCAACAACCGAGCAGATGTTGGTTCGATTCCCACACGAAACCTAAAGATAGACGGCCAGGCCATTCATACTGATATCGAGTATAATGGGTCTCCTTGACTCATCTGCAAACTCAATCTCCCACAATCCTCCCACAATGAGCGCTCTGCTGAGCCAGCATTCGACAAAGTCTTACTTTCTGTTTGAGAACCGGTCGTGCGTGGCTCCGTGTCAGAGAGATAAATGAGCTGCGATAAACCCAAAGATAGTTGTAGGTTTTTTTTTTTTTTTTTTTCTTTTTCCATGAAGGAAGTTTGCACCACAAGTTCTGGTTGTTCTGACAACTTTGTGCTGTGTTTCGGAGAATGAATTTGCTCCTCGATTTCAGAGCACTGAAGTTTATTGGAATGCTGCTACTAATAATTTGATTTAAGATTTAGTCTTCTTTTAAAGACTTTTCTTTAGGTTCTTGTGGCCTTTATGGAATAGTACAAAGCCAGGAATTAGTGAGGAGAGAAAACGGCAGACATGCAGCCTGAGAGCGGGAATCGAACCCAGGGCAGCCATGTTGAGGTCTAGAGCCTCTGCACATGTTGCACACACTCCACCAACTGAGCCGCCCAGAACCTCCATTTTAGGTTTTTAATCTAAACCTATCTCGTCTTTGTTATATGTGTTATTGTTTATCTGTGATGGCTTGTCAGACTTTGTATTCAAGGCTGTCTGGTCTTACTGATAAAAGCAGATAAGGTTTCAGTTTCAATTGGGTCCTATTTTTATTTTTATTTTTTTTTTCATATTTATGTGTGGGGATTGCTACTGTCATGTTTTTTTTTTTTTCAGTTTTATTTTATTTTATTTTATTTACCATTATTGAGATTGAGATATAATAATTGTTTGAACTAAATGTAATCCGTCCCTGGAGAAAATGACAATCGGGTTCCAGAATTTAAAGTTCACAAACACCTCATTAAGTCGTTGTAAGAGTATTTAAGTTTTTTTTTTTTTTTAATGTTTCATATATTGCAAGGTTACAACCAAAACTTGATTGTATTTTCTTGTAATTTTATGAAATAAGACCAACGTAATGCAATGTACTGAAGTGGAAAAACAGGTATGCACAATTTTCAGCGTTTATTTTTATCAATTAAAATAGGAAAAGGCATGCATTTATATGTAGCCCCCCTTTATTCTAGGATTATGTTCACACAGAATGCGACTAAAATTCACTTATTTTTAAGTCCATGTTTAACCCATTAACATCATTTTTACAGGAGTCTGAATGGCTAAATGGGGTTGGCAAAATATTCAAAACTTAGTAGATACAAAATAAGTTTTTTTTTGCAGACAGACGTATAGCTTGAAAAAATTATACAAACTTCTTGGTACATAACACAGCAGTGCTGCACACACACACACACACACACACCCCAACCCCCCCCGCCCCCCAACACACGTACTCACGCACACACACCCTCCCCTCATTTTATTGGCTCACTGGGATCGTGGAGGAGAATCGTAACGATAAGCTGCTCCCCGAACTTCACTAAAATGACACAGACATGCAAAAAATGAGAGAAGTGTATTCATCTGTGTCATCTTTAGCTGAAGAGACAAAAACTGAAGGTGTTCTGGAGATTTTTACATATCAGACTGATGTCATTATTCTGAGGTGTTTGGGTTTTGGGTTGAATCTCTCTGTGTGTATTTAGATTGTCTCCACGTCTTCCACGTCGTGTTCTAGCAGCTGCTTCTTTCCTCAGTTCAACTTCAGCTACTTGCCTCTTGTCACAGCTGCACCAAGTTTCTAATCCTCTTCCTGCTCCTTGTTCAGCAATAAATAAAAGGAAAATAGCCAAAACTAGGCAGGACCTGTGCTAACACACCCTGCTTACTCCTATTTATCATCAAAAAAAATATGCAAAATTCCATGCAAAATTCAAGAAAGACACAGAGACTGAACTGCAATTATGAGCTTGTCAATTACAATGTACAAATTAGTTTTATGTAAAAATGTTTACATTGTAGAAACATTTTGACATGCAGAACCTTTTCTACACTGGAAAAAATGCATAATTAAATCTAGTAAGTGTTATTGTATTTCCTAAAAAGGAAAGCAACAGTCAAATTGTTTTTTAACACGGTGCTAAGTTGCCCAATAGTTAATATTTTTGCCCTAATTAACACTAAATTCTTTTTAAAGATTTTACTTTTTTTTTTAATTTTTATTAGACAGATCTGTGTCTTCAAAAAAGGTGGCCACATTATTGAAAATTATGTTGACATACAGTTTAATATTTCATATCTTGTTCAGCTGTTTATCTGTCGGATCTATTATCTTATACTTACTTTACAAGATAATATAAAGTTACACACTTTATTTTGTCTTATAAAGTATGCGAGTGTGTTATGATCCTAAGAACATCCGGACGGTACTTGACGAATCAGATTCAGTGAGATGAAAAAGTTATCTTTTGATCAAAACACTTAATACTTGTCTTGTTTGCGTTCACTGTACTCCATGGCTAACCAGTGTCTGCATCAGTGTCATTATTATTCATTAACAGGAAGTAGACCATTCATTTGTTGAGCAGCAGAATGAACCTCACGATCAAGATGTGCTCTCGATTTTAGCCATCGTGGTTATGACTCCACATGGGCCACATTTGGCCTTGTGAGCAACTATTTGTACCCGAGTGTTCAATTGTGGTAGCACTGTTGCCTTGCAGCAAGAAGGTCCTGGGTTCCATTCCCGGCCCGGGGTCTTTCTGCATGGAGTTTGCATGTTTTCCCTGTGCATGCGTGGGTACTCTGGCTTCCTCCCACAGTCCAAAGACATGACTGTCAGGTTAATTGGTCTCTCTAAATTCTCTTTATCTGTATCTCTGTTTTGCCCTGTGACAGTTTGTATTTAGCAGGGTGTACCCCGCCTCTCGCCCAAAATTTTCGCTGGAGATAGGCACCAGCACCCTTCCTGACCCTGTTAGGGACAAGAGTGTTAGAAAATGGATGGATGGATGTTCAAGTGTGTCATGATAAGTGTGGGAACTGCAGAGGAAGCTTTGCGTTTAACAAGTTCTCATCGTTTCCTCAGCTGGACAGAGTAGGAGTTCATCTCCCAGTTGCGTGCTGATCGCTTCTAGAGTTGCAAACAGGAACAGATTGCATGGAGGCCAAAGTTGCTGATGACGATCTTCTCACGATGAGGCAGTAACTTTGTTTTCATTTTAACTAATGCTCTTGATGTGTCATTCTGCAGAACAGTGGGTTCACTGTGACGTGTTTCTGAATGTCAAAGAAAGCGCTGGTCGAACACAGGCTGCAGATAGTTTCAAGGGTTATGATTTACCCCTCTAAAGGAAGAAAAAAAACAACCAGAATTATCTTAAGCGAAACCATTTCTACTCATGCCAAGTTATTTACGAGAAATCACAGCGCCAGATGTCAGGTCCCCTGTCAGGTGCAGAGGGGTAAGTGGTAATGTTCTTCTGATTTGTTGCTCATGAGAAATAAAAAGTTATGTTGTTCAAACCTACCATTTTAAAAAAGCTATTTTGATCTTATTTTGACATTAGTTGTGCTTTTAGACATTTAGTGTTCAGGCCTAAGTGGGATTTACAATACTTTCTTGGCAGTAGGGTCCATGTAGATTGATCCATATATCAGCTGATTTGTCAGTTTATCAATTTGTTTGAGAAAGTATTTGCCTGTTACAGATTTATTGTTTTTCTGTATGACTTAAACTTTTAGATAATCAAAATAGAATAACACCAGATAAGGATAACTTGAATAAACATGAAAAGGAGTTTACAAATCATGATTTCATGTAATTAAAGGAGCTTAAAGTATTTAACCACACTCGCCCTATTGTCTCACCCTTGGCAGGAATGACAAAGTGGAGGATTTTTTTTTCAAAGATACAGATTAATTTAGTTTTTTTTTAGCCATTTGAAAGTGGGCACACTTAAGTACGTAAACTATATTTAAATACCATCTTTTACAGGTCAGAAACCACGAAGTGCTTTACAAAACACATTTAGGATTGTGAAATGATTCCCGACATTCTTTTCCACTTTTGTGGTAAAGAAGAGAATTGACGTTTCCATCAATTGTGGCGACTTGTGTAGGTCCTGAAGTGGTAACGCAGTCCCAGACTGTCATGTTTTAATGTATTTTCTCTGTTGATGTGTTAATTAAACATCATTTGTAAAAGACTCGCACCCTCCAAACTCCACTCTAGTCTAGTCTAGACTTGGAGATCATCAGGATTTTGGACAGATTCTGAAATTGTCCTTTATTTTCTCTTTGATAAATAGTTGTTTTTTCAGACCAACAATCACCGTTTCATCCCAGTCTCTGATTTCTTGAATCATGAATCCATGCAGTAACCATGAGGCCTGGAGAGCTTTGTTATTTTTGGATTGTTTGTGACCTCCTGGATGAGCAGTCGGTGTGCTCTTGCAGTAATGTTTCAAGACTCTTAGCAAGGTTCATTTTTGTTTCCAGTTCTTCGCCTCCTGTAGATAACGGCTCCCACTGTGGTTCACTGGAGTCTCAAAACCTTAGAAATGGCTTTGTAGCCCTTTGTTTCCGATTTGTTCTTCAATTTCTTTTGATGTGTTGCTTTTCAAAACTATTCTTTTTAAGTGATCGCTTTAGCCTGCAGCTCGTCCGGTAATAAGGCCCGTGAGGGGGTCACAAAACTGAAACAATGTTATGATTTAAGAAAGGTTGCATTTTGTTTCTAGCAAATTTGCCAGGTTGCTTTGGATGCCTTCTTCCCTTGATAAAATCACTATTTTCTTTTAGTAACTATACCGAGTTAATTGTCTTTGTCTGATGGTAAATTTGGTTCTATTTGAAACATTTAAATGTCACAAGCCAAACTTTAAATAATCTAATTTGTTTCTGACCAAATGGGCTTCTTCGGTTCATTGGGTTCATGAAATTTTTGTTTCCACAGCACTGTAACCCAAAATGACCCACGAGGAGCCATGGCGTCTTGTCCCAATTTAAACTGGCCTCTTGCAATAGTGTCAGGCTTTTTAAGTGTTTTTGCTTTTCCTTGAATTTGGCAGCATTTTCAATAGAGGAATTTTCCTTTGTCTGAAAAACGTTGTCTTCAAACATAACAAAAATACACAAACTACTGAAGTAAAAGGAAACAGTAATGCCCGAACTGTTGAACAGTCTTGGATATAAGTACGTGAATGAACCCAATGAACTGATGGCTTCATGAATGAACCCAATGAACCGATTGGGGTTCATTTGTGTGATTGTGTGAACATACAGGGGTGTGATGCTGTCGTGTTCGGGTCATTAGGTTTCTTTCTGTTTCTGAGATGAGGGAGTTGATATTTCATATTGACACAAGAACTGTGCGTGTTTGTGTGTACCAGTGACACAAATCTGAATAACTGCTTAAAAGACCAAAAACAAATAAAAAATGGATTTGTCTCATCTACAAACATAGTTAAATGTAACTTCTGACAAGAATAAATGAACTATAAATGAGTTATTGGGTATTAACACAACATTCTGAAAAAAAACTGCAATCTTACATTTATTTTTTGTCATGGTGCAGATAAGTTATTTTCTAAAACAGAAATCAGGCCACTGGCTTCAGTGCCCAAAGCATAATCAGATCTTTGTCAGAAAACATTCAACAAGACAATTTTTCATTTTTAAAGAAGTGCCTTTACTGCCGTTTTATTTCCACAAACCCACGCAGTCTGGTCTGCCTGGCCTCTTTTGTGTCAAATCTTTCTCCCCAACTATGCCAAAAATGCACTCGCTTGATTTCTGTTGTTTATACGAAGCTTGCTTTTTTGTGATAAGCCTAAGCCCGTGTGGCTAAATAACATTTGAAAAGGTTAAATGTTGTCTGCACGATTATGGAGGAGATGTAAAGGTATTTCTTTATCTCAGCAATGTTAGGAATTTTCATTTCCACAGCACTGTAACCAAAAATGACCCACGAGGAGCCATGGCGTCTTGTCCCAATTTAAACTGGCCTCTTGCAATAGTGTCAGACTTTTTGAGTGTTTTTGCTTTTCCTTGAATTTGGCAGCATTTTCAATAGAGGAATCTTCCTTTGTCTGAAAAACGTTGTCTTCAAACATAACAAAAATACACAAACTACTGAAGTAAAAGGAAACAGTAATGCCCGAACTGTTGAACAGTCTTGGATATAAGT
>CAEFZY010072047.1:0-17489 GCA_903066815.1 Brachyrhaphis roseni
CAACTGAGGCCATTCAATGGGGCTGATAACCACTGATAATCGCCATTCTATGGGATGATAACATCCGAAGCGGGTGCCGTGGCAGGAGGAAGTCAGGGAAACTGAATAACTCAAATAGAGCTATGAAAACGTCTTCAAAAGGAAAGATAAACACAGATCTAAGAGAATTAAATCCAAATCCACACAAGGTGGTAGGAGAAAAAAAGTTTTCTAACAGAGTATAAATTAAATGTTGCAAACTTGAATTTAAATTGAATAATAAACACTGATAAGGTTAAGTACATGTGAATTGAACATTACGTCTCCATCTCATGCATTTTGATGCTTATGTTGCATCCATAGTTCAGGACGTTTACCTGATTGACCAAAACCAATATGATTTTTGGATTCAGCACAAAACCGCGGACAAATTTTTTTTTTTGGCTGTTGACCACATTGCAAATTTTAAACTGTAGAACTTTTTTGCAACTTCATCAGTGCAAAACCAGAAATTTGTGTCAGGTTCAAACTGAAAGGGATCAGACCCTTCGATGAAAGCGCGACCGATCAGACGGGTAGCTGTCCTCGCAGGGGCCAATAACTGATCTTCACAGTACAAAGCTGCGCAGCCTCTTTTCATGTCACTTTCATTGAGTGGAGGGCCACCGTGTGAGCTCTGTAAAGAGGCTGTGCCCATTCAAGGGACTAAAGAGGACAAAGCTGAGCTCGCAGTGGTGCCACAGACTCACAGCCAAAATAGGAACGAAGCAAAGCGACAAGGGAGGGCTCAAGAGAACAAGAGGCGGGGAGTGAATTATGTTAAATTCATCTGCTGAATACATTTACTGGAAACTGATCAAAAACTAGACCTCTGTTCAGAGACATTTCACTTATTTAAGGAGATAAAGTGACGAACGTTAGTTGCTGCCTGAAGACATGCGCTGAGTCTTATTATCAGAATTATACAAAACACTATGCAGGACTCAATATGCATCAGTTTGCATGAAAATACTTAAGAAGATGCACTTTACTTTTATGTGCACATCCCAGACTGACACCATGGATGAAGCTGCATGTTGCTTTCCTTCTTCTTCTTCTGATGGAGCTCTGCAGTAGGATGCAGGTCTGCGTCTCCATTTGTTTGTTATCACAGATGATTTCCCTGGTCTGCTCGCTCATCCTGTTTGGCTCTGCAGTCGCATCTCCTCTGGGTGAGTCCTGCAAGCTTCTCTTTCACATTATACACCAAATAACTTTAATTATAACAATGCATTGGATTTACACCCTAACACTTCCCAGTCTGGATTTGAGGAGTGCACAACGATGTTGTCTTGCTAATCAACAATTAACAAACAGCAAACAAATTTAACTGAAATATCATCTTTAAAGAATTAAGGCGATGTAGGAAGATTTTTCTCAACTTGGAAAGATTGATATTGGTTCATAAACGACGTTTCTTTTAATTTTATGCACGTTTATGTTCAGGACAAAGCATTTAAATAATTCTTCAGCAACACAATGCATGCACTAAGATGCAAAATGCATCATAGATATTGAACTATCCATAGGATTTATAGCAGCTTTAGTTTGCATCATAAGGTTTTTGCACCATATAATAACATTTATAGTAAAAACTAAATATATATTATGTAGAAAACAATTTTTAGCTGTGAGAATATATTTTAGCAAAAGTTAAAAATACTGCTCTGAGAAAGGATTGCTAAGTGTCGACTCTTTTTGGTTTGTATTTTTAACAAAAGGCATCCACAGTGTCATTGTGCATGAATTTATGCTTTATTGTTACCAAGCACATATTCTATGAGAGATTCCAAACTTCCCCAGTGGTTACATTTCTGAATGATAACTGGATTTAATATCTGTTAAATGTGTCTCTAATATTTCTGGTTTCCAGGTTTGGAGGATGTTTTCTTTAGTCCCCAGGACCAGACAGTGAAAGAAGGAGAGGCTGTTTTCCTGCAGTGTGTGTCTGGAGAAAGTTCACCTGCGGCAAACGTCTCATGGCTCAAAGACGGACGGATCGTCACAAGAGGCAAACAGTTTCAGGTGGCAGGTTTTTGGTAGCTTGGAAAGAGACACAGAGAAAAATAACACATCTAGATAAAAAGTGTAATTTTACTGATAATTTAACAAAGTTTTCTGATTTCTTTCCTGTTAAGGGGGAATATGGAGGAGGACAACAAAAGAAAACTTCAGGCACGCTGCACCTTTTCAATGTAACACTGCAGGATGATGGGATATATGTTTGTGTCTCACACAACTCTCTGCTGAACATCAGCAGGAGGAGTAAACCAGCTAAGCTAACTGTTGAAGGTGAGAACAAACTCTTTCAAACACAAACAGCCCCTTCCTGAAAAACACATGGTCCACCCACAACATTTATGACAAACTCAGTCTGTGATGTAGGTGTTCCTCTGCGTCTGAAGCTCGTCCACGGCCCTGACAACATCACGGTTACCATGGGAACTGAGGTCTCCATGCAGTGCACAGTCCGTGGCTTCCCTGTTCCCATGGTGCACTGGTTCAAAGACGGCTGCCTCCTGTCGAGCTGCGCGGCCGCATTCAGCCTCCTGAACAATGGGCAGCTGCTCATACTGAGGTCAGACACTCCACAGGACAGCAGGGAAACGTTCGGTTTCTGCTCCCCTGACAGGCGGCTTTTAATGCTGCACAACATGTTTTAAAGCATGTGTCAAACTCGAGGCCCGGGGGCCAGATCTGGCCCGCCGTAGCTTTTAATGTGGCCCTCTAGACTCCAAATTACATCAATAAGTCCCAACAGTTTTTCACAAATCTGCAAAATTTTGAGAAAATCAACAGATTGCCACATTTTTTCGGATTTTACGGAAAATGTTTTTCTCAAAATTGGTCAAAAACGTTGGGTTAAATTCACTGCTGCCTCAGCCTTACTTGACCGATACAGCGAGGAATAAAATCATACGTTAGAGCAAATATCATAAAAATTCCTTACAAATGTTTCTAAATTAGCACCACAAAATCTGCAATTTTGACTACAAAAAAAACACAAAAACAATCAAAATCCTGGAGTGACAACTATTCATTACTATTCTAACAGTTTATTAGGTTTTATCAATACATTCTGGCACAACCGGCCCTTTAAGAACGTTCAGAGTATTGATATGGCCCAAAATGAAATTGAGTTTGACACCCCTGTTTTAAAGGTAACCTATTATGAAAAATTCACATTTGTACGTTTTAATACTTCAGTTTGGGCCTCAACTGATTTTAAAAACAGCCTACGGGCTTGGGAATAATTCTGGCAATAAGTTAATGTTTTCTTGGCGTCTGGAAAAGAAGTTGCTTCAACAACCTCCTTCAACAACATTCCTCCGGCACTGAGCCGTTACCTAGCAACCCCAGCCGATCACCTAGCAACCTAAGTGGAGCTCCAGCACGTTTGGTCAGCTGGTTTTACTGCTGTATGTGCTGCTGGAAAAGGAAACTGTTTTGTTGTTGACTTACCATCTAAAAACCACTTGCTGCATTCTTGTTGGTTGTACAGGAGGCACTACTAATGCTTTTCAGCCATTTTCAAGCGAGTGTAAACGTTGAATTAGGGGGTGTGGCCACCAGAAGTTTGGATTTAAAGTGACAAGAGGCTCTAAAACAGCTGAAAGGAGCAGATTAAAATCTCAGTACAAACATTTTCTATGATGATTATGAATCAAATCATAGTGAAAATATTCTGTAATAATATATATTTGTACCCACTGTAAAGTTTCCTAATTTGTTAAAATTATAGAATGTATAGATTGAAATATTTATGCTACAGGGATGATATTGAAGCAGCTGACAAAATCTACAGTTTCTTTCATCTGGTCTTAATCTTGATGAAAGTTTTAGTTGTATTTAAATAAAAGTCCTGCAATTTACAAACCCACAAAGCTCAACATCAGTCTTTATTTTCATACAGTGAATGATTTTCTTTCAACGTTAGTGTTTATTTTTGAGTTTACTGCAGCTTTGCAACAGTTCTTTGATTACATTTTTATGAGTTCTGTTTTTGAAGACCATAGCAACGCTAGTAGATCCTATTAGTACCAAGACAAAAACTGAAAATTTTGAATCTTCGGATTTGAGTTTTTATCTGCTGAACTCAAAAGTTTCCTTTGTGTTTGTATTAGAAATGTGACAAAGCAGGACGAAGGCTGGTATCACTGTGAAGCAACAAACCAGGAAGAGACTATCAAGTCACAGTCAGCTTTCCTGCTTCTAGCCGGTACTTTGAATTTTAACAAAATTTACCAAATCTAATACTGTCACACATTTGAGCATGCAGTCATGTGTTTTCAGACATGCATTGGAGTTTTGTGCAGCAGCCCTCAAGCCTGACTGTCAGAAGAGGACAAAACGTCACGCTCACCTGCAGACCTCCATACAGTCGACCAGAAGCTGATGTGTCCTGGTTCAAAGGCAACCAGCTTCTCTCTCCAGCAGTAAACATGACTGTGTTACCCAGTGGAGACCTCTTCTTTCACAGGTCTCTCTTTTAAAACATATAATTGGATAAATAACTATAATATCTTCCGCTCTAGAAAAACTTTCTGCATTTTTCATGCTTCTCCTTCAGCATCCAGGAGCATGACGGTGGCATTTACTTCTGCAGGGCGTCGAACTCTCACCTCCAAAGATTCCTCACTTCTAGAAGAGCAACTCTGACTGTGCTGGGTGTGGGAAAAACACAAAACTACATACGCTGCCTCAGACTGCAGGGCAAAAACGCAAAATCTTAACAAGTATTTCTAGTTTATAGTACAAGTTGAAATAAGACAAAACTAACTTACAAGTAACCTTTCAGCAAGTAATTGGGACTTAAAATGACAAGAGGCCCTAAAACGGCTCATTCTGAAAGCAAATTGTCTTTCTTCAAGTGTACTAATATATTTGGACAAGAAACTAGACCAAAATACTTGGCAAGATTTTGTGTTTTTCCAGAGCAGCATGAAAAAAATGAGTTTGTGTTTCAGAAAGCTTTATTTCTTCTTTCGCTTTCTTCCTGTAGCCCCTCCTTTAGTGAAATTGTGGCCCACGGTATTGATGGTTCCTGTGGGAGCCCCAGCAGTGCTGGAGTGTGAGGCGTCCGGCCATCCTTTGCCCTCCATCAGCTGGATGAAAAGAGGCCACTCCAAGCAAACCGGAGGGAAGGTTGCACTGGGGTAGGTTACCGTGTTGGTAACAAAAATTTTAAAAAGCACTTTAAAAATCTCATTCTTTTGTTTTATTCTTGCAAAGAACACAAGTTTCTTGTTTTTCCATGCTTTTAAAGGGAACCTGTTATCAAAATTCACCTTTTGCATATTTTGTACTTTCTTTTTGGGTCTCTACTGCTTCTAGAAAACACCCACTCGTTTCTTGGCAATAAGTTAAAGTTTTTGTTACTATCTGAAATATGAGCCATTTCCAAAATGACCAAGGACTGTACTGTAATCTGGCAATGCAAGCAGAGATCCAGCACGTTTGGTCAGCTGGTTTTACCGCTATATGCTCTGTACAATGGCTTCTGGAAAAGATAAGTGTTTTGTTGTTGACTTACCATCTAGAAACCACTCTCTGTATTTTTGTTGGTTGTGCAGGAGGCTCTACTTCTGCTTTTCAAAGATGTACGGTTGTATGATTGCACATTTTATTTCATCCACTTTCACATGAGTGTGTATGTTGAGTGTGGGGTCGTGGTCATCAGCAGCTTATTTTGATTTAAAGTGACAAGAGGCCCTAAAACATCTCGACACTAAAATCTCATTATCTAAGGATGAATCTGCTCAAAATATCTAATGAACATGTATTGTGTAACCCATAGATCTGTCCTAACCTGTTCAAGGAAGAATAACAGGTCACCCTTAAAGCCATCTTCAGTGTTGATCTGCTTTTTCTCTAACTTTGTATCCAGAGTGTGTGAAAAATATAATTTCTTACGTATTAATTGACTTCATTCGTACCGTGTCTCGTCCAGACAGAGAAATGCTACTCTCTACATCCAGTCAGCCAGGATCTACGACGAGGCGGTCTACGTGTGTGAAGCCTCCAACGTTTTGGGAAGAAGCCACAGCACAGCCCTGCTGAGAGTTGCTGGTAACACTTACTTTATATTTATATTTATAAAGTACTGAATTTATAAAATTTTTGTGCAGTTTTTGCCTAATTACTGCTCTGAATATGTTGTTCTTTCACCTTTTTTTGAGTCCTTATATTCCAGTTAACGATTATTCAATTACTAAATTAGTTGACGAGTATTTGAATAATTGATTCATCATGATTAATCCGATTGATCGTTTCAACCATAATCATTACATATTCAGGATTTAGCTCTTTAATTCCACTTCAGCTCACATTGAAGAAGAAAAGATAAATTAGTCAAACATGGACATTAAAAAACAAATAACTCAAAATATTCCATGTTTTGTTTGGGCAATTATACTCAGAGCAGTCGCATGTACATAATGGGTCCCTTCATTTTTTTTTTCTTCTTATTTCCAGTGAGTCCCATTATTGTGACTTTTGTAAGCAGAGTGAGCAGCACCGCCGGGTCATCAGTGGTTCTGCCCTGCAGGGCAGTTGGGGTTCAGCCCATCACATACAGCTGGACCAGAGCAGAGACTCGCTCTCCCATCAGCCGCACTGAAACCAAACATGTTGACGGTGAGTCCTGGATGCGAACAGGTTCGTCTCCACACTCAGCCTAGATGTAACTACATGTCAGCTCTGCTTGATTCATAACTTATGTAGAAAACGGAGCCCTGCACATTTCCAGAGTTCAGCATTCGGATGCAGGAGAGTTCGTCTGTACTGCTGAGAACAGAGCTGGACGCCACCAGAGACACACAGTCCTCACTGTCACAGGTGGGTTTATTCCTCATCAGAAGCTGCTTTAAATTACAAAAATGCACAAAGCTATGTCGTTATTCCCCTAATGCCAAACAATTTTTGAATTTCGCAATTGCAGTGTTTCCGTTAAATGAGAAACAGAATTAAAATCGGGTGAACAAGTTTGTTCACTTGATAAGTCATAAGAAAACATGCAGAGCCTCGACCTCCTACTACTTCCTGTTGTCTTTTCAGCCAGTAGCAACATCCTGCTGCTGGTCACATGACTCATGTGATTAAAAAACTGTTTCTATTGCAGTTTTATTGAAATGCAGCTTAAAAACGACCTCATCCCAGCACAAAAACTTTTTATCTAAAAATGTTTTGTCAAAAATGTCCATGTTCCCATTAAGCAAATTTAGTTTCATAATTACAATTCGCACAATTGTATGTGACTGAAAACGCAGCAATTAATGCAGATTAAAGGGGAATTAAAACAGAATGATTCAGAGCTCTGCTTGAAATCTGAAACTTTCATATTGGCGATTTAATTACTTTTTAATCCTTCTGGGGTTTTTTTTCTCTTGTTTGGATTTAATTATTGATTCTGTTAATATTTGTTATCCTAAAGCTACAAAGAGTGGAAATCGTTTATTTGTAATGAACACTGAAGGGTCAATCAATACAACACTTATGAATTATTTCTCTTTGACTTGGTTTTGAATCTCATTGGTTGCAGTTGGAGTGTTTATGAAGAACTATTATTATTTTTGTGTGTGTGCTTGTGTGGTTTAGATCAAATAAACTATCTAAATTGTAACTATTAAATGTGCAACTGAAAAATCAGATTAACCCTGCAAAAACATGCCAGATAAGTGACCTGAAGATGGATTTCTGCATGAGTTTCTGTTTCTGATTCTCCTTGATGCTGTTTTTGCTGCTAAGCTGAAGATCGTCCTGCTTATAGAGAGAAACAGACAAAACTGGTTCTGTCTGCTGTGAGTAAAGATGTGAAAACTTTTTCTCAGGCTTGTGTGGAAAATCATTGTGCAGATTGTTTATTTGCTTTTCATGCATCATTTCAGTTCTCAACAAAGCTTCATAAATGCCGACGTTCCATTATTTATCATTATAACATGCAACATTTGTGGCCTTTCATCCATTTGATACATTTGTGGTTAATGATGTTTCAGTGTCAAATGAATTTTCTCTCATGAAATCCTTTGTTTTGATATTTTTAAGAGCTCTAATGTTAGCGAAGATCATCATGTTTTATCTGAGCAGAACCTTCAACCAGCTCATCATCCCCATCTGACGGCTCAGCAAAAGTTAACAACATGTACGTATTTGCAGAAAAAGTTCTCTGTAGGAAACAGCAACTACTTTTGTTTTTGCATGATTGTCAGCTTGTGTTGTTTTATTTTTATATTTTTTTGAATGGTTACGGTTCAGTGACAAAACATTCCTTCGAGATTTTAAAGACATCAACTTGCATAAGTTTTTTTTCTTCATTTTATTTTTAACTTCAATTTTTCCAATTCTTTGAACCAAAGTTGTTGCAAAGCATGTCAGACTCACCTGCCTGGTCTCGTTGTTTAGTAAATTATTTTTGACAGATTTTAGCAGTTTTGGTAAATGGAAGAAAGCAATAAGTAAAATTGTTGCAAATCAAAAACACAAAAAACTAAACCAAACTTCTCTTCCACTTAATTTGGGATTAACAATATTCTTGAAATTATTTAATCTCTCACTTTAAAAGCTAAACAAATAAGTCACAAAAAAGTAAATTTGGTTTCCTTTAGACTGTTTGAATAACTTTACTTTTATGACAAATTATTGACTAAAAAGCTTACATATTTTTCTGAAAAGTTGCTTTTAAGTTAGTTTTATCAAATTTCAAGTGTACTAAACCAAAAGTAAACTATAAAAAACTGTCAGCTGTGGTTGCCAATTTTACTGTATAAATCTAGTAAAATATGGATTTATACAGATTTTACTGTACAAATACATAAAAATTTGTATTTATATGGTAAAATTCTGCTACAGCTGCTGGTATTTTAGCATTGATGTTTGATGGTTTTTTACAATTATTTATATTTTCCATACATCACTCATTAAAGTTTGTAAGAATTGTTTATAAACTTGTAAAACAAAACTTTGGCAACCATATTATATCTTATTGACGGATGATTAGTGCTTTGAGAATCTGATATTTCTTATTGTTTTCCAACCAGTATTAAAAACAAAACTTTTTACTTAAGTAAAAACCATCAGGTGAACATTAAATTTATGATTAGTTATATATCACACATCAATAAAAGAGACAATTTTTCTATATATTTCCAGGTTTCAGCTGCAACACAACCACATCTCCAGCTTTTTCAAGAAAATTCACAGCTGAGTTAAAGGCGCCGCCGTCGAGACCTGATCAGGTTTTGGAGGAAGTGATCCATCCAGCCCAGCAGCTTGTGGTTACGCAGATGCAGCCTCCAATATTACCGCCTCCGCCGCATCCAAACTTCCTGTCAGGAGATCTCAACCCCAAACTTCCTCTGGAAAAGGATCAACATTTAACTTCCACTAGTCGACCACTCAGTTCAACGCCGGCAGCTACCAGTCAGGGTTTCAGTCCAACATCGACGTCACCACATCGATTTCTGCAATCTAAAGAAAATAATGAGTCTCCAGTGAATCTGAAAGACGAATCGATGTGGTCAGAATCACCAGTGCCAACACAGATTTCTGTTTCCCAGATTAAAATTAAACCCTCTGATTCAGTGAAAGTTACTTCAGAAGGGGAATCGTATCATTTAAAGCCCCATTCTTTCCACCAAAGGAATATCCTCTCCAAAAATGA
Organism: Brachyrhaphis roseni; assembly: GCA_903066815.1. Lineage (NCBI taxonomy): Eukaryota > Metazoa > Chordata > Actinopteri > Cyprinodontiformes > Poeciliidae > Brachyrhaphis > Brachyrhaphis roseni. Next base: position 9,677 of record CAEFZY010072047.1, read on the forward strand.
GACATCGTCTCAAATTTCTCCAAATAAACCAACTGCTTTGCACTTTTCAGCTTCTCCCCAACAAACAACTCACTGGCCTGCCACACCAATGAGTTTTCTCCCAAAGTTTCATCTTGAAAGCCCCGACATGCAACTTCCACCATCTTTAATCCCCAAACCTCCGACATTACAGTTTGATGATCGACCCACAACATTAAACCCTGGATCATCTCAACAGCACCTCCCAGTATCAGACCCAGTAAACACCAGTCATGTGTACTGGTTGAATCAGGCGAACTCCACACAGAAAGATCAACCATCCAACAGCACAAAGCTGACAGACTGGAAAAAGAGGAACACCTCCCAGTCCCCCATGACCAGCAACGATCCCATGTGGGTGAAATAAACAGTTTTTATTTAATCTTTTGAAATTTTTCTCTACATTTAATTTTTTATTAAATGTACTCGGTATTAAATAACAATAGTTCATGTAACAACTATAAGAAATCTTGAATGAAAAGGAGCAGAAAGGAGTATCTGCCCCCAATTCAGAAATTAAAATTAGCTTTTCAACTCATATTTCAAAACACAACAAACTCTCAGCTTATTCATTTCGCTCCATCAAAATGATTTTCACATTTATTTTAGGTGGAGGAAGAGATTTAGATTGTTTTATCTGCATAAACTGACACCTTTAATTTAAATGTATCTTTCTATCGTCATTGTTCTGAATCAAAATTTTATAAAAATCTCAGTTCCTGGCAAGTCTTATTTGGTTTCTATTTTTACAAATCTGTTTTTAATATTGATTGGTTAAAAAAAAAAGAACATAAATTTTAAGCTGATGTATTCTATCAATTATTTAACTGTATAAGTATTGGATTTGTGTTTATCCACCTCCACTTATGACTACCAGCTCTCTTCTGCAAAAGAAAAATCAACTCTATAGAAGTAAATGGTTTTGTATTATAGTTTTCCACTTGTTCTCAATTTTTTATGCTTTTTTACTCATTTTTATGACCGTTCCTTATTTTTCAGAAAAACACTTCACATCATGCTTAGCATAGCATGTAAAACAGGGATGTAAACGCAACCAAAGAAAATATCTAAAACACTTATCGAGCACTTAGAGTACTCTTAATTTAAAGCCATTTTCACAAGAAAGGTTTACTTCCTGTAAGTATAAGCTAAAAATTCCCAGATTAGTTTAAAATGTATCAGATTATTGTAGAAGTTGCTTTTGTGTGAGAAATCTAATTTTTATTTTCTCCCAGAGGAACGCAACAGTCGCCATCATGGCTGCCTGCACTTGAGAAACATGACATCCCCATTGTGGTGGGAGTCGGCATATCCCTGGCTTTTATCTTCATAACCGTCACATTTTATTCAGTCGTCCAGAAGAACGAACCTTTACCTCCAGGTCGAGCAGGTAGCACTTTATTTTATTTATTTTCTGATTTTCCTGATTGGCTGAAAAATTAAGATTTTTCCACAAAACTAGCAGATCGAGATCGGTGTCCTTACTTTCACAACACACTGAAATCATTGTTTATCATTGTCATAAGATAAGAAGCATTATTTTAAATGACATTAGTAGAAACATATTAACTTAAAATTGATTCAATTGTATTAGTGATTTGCAATAAATGCACAGATATACTAAAACAATAATCCTTTAAATTCTTTTTAAATAAAAACTCAGCAACAAGATATATCTGACAGTTACATGTAAAATAAAAAACAAAACAGTTTTGTTTTACCTAAAAAATGGCTTGCTTCACACAACATGTGCTAACAAATCAGCTGCCAAATCTTTACAGCAACAGCTTGACAAGCTGAACTCTTGTCTTGATGTGAAACAAACATTAATTTTTTAAAGGAGGGGACAATATTATGTAAAATATGTCCCAGAAAATGGTAATACCCCTGTGTTGATAAGAAAATTAGCTAAATTAAATTGATGTATTTATCCTAAAACAATCTAAATGTAGGTAAATTTAGGCTTTTTCATAGAAAGCTAAATAAGTTTCAAATAAAAACTGCTAACTACTTTTAAACATGCGTTTATATGAGCCAAGAAAAGCTAGCTGACAAGCATAGTCTGTTTAACTTTAGCTAAGTTAAGTAACTTTTTCCACATAAAGGTTTAACAACCTCTTAAAGCTAAATAACATCCAGGTGCTTTTAATATTAAATCTATTTTAAAATTAAACCCTGACATCTTTCCTGTTTTTGTTTTACCAAACACTTATCTAAATTAGTTTATCTTAGCCTATTTAATGTAAGCTAACATAAACTAAATCTAACCTTTTCATCTGTTTAGTTTTTCCTACCAACTTGTTAAAACAGCTTTAAGAAGTTACATTGAAGACTAATAAAAAACTAAACATTTTATGTGAAACAGGAAAATCAAATTATCGAACTCACTTCAGTTAGCTAAACTAGCTAAACTAGCTTTTTTTTTATTACTCTAAGTGAAACTTGGTAAAACATTTAATCAGCTAAATAAAGCAACTTTCAACATTTAGCTGTTGTTACTGGTAAAGTCATTTATTCATAAACAACTTGGCAGTTATTTTCCTCAAATATTGTTATTTTTTTCATGTTGACAAAATTGGCTAAATTAACAAAAACCCTCTTAATTTAATGTTAGCCACATCCTTTGCAGCTCAAAGGAATCTTGGAGTCCCAAAGAGACACGCTGACCGCCAAGCTGCTGGACACACGTATGAAAACAGGTGAATATAAAACTACAAAACACAAAAATATGCAAAAGGCAGTCCTGAGGATCTTAAATAAACATAACGTAACTTAAACATCAGCTGTCTGTGTGCACAGAGCTTTTGAGGATGATGACTCTGTGACCGTGATTGAGCAGAGCCCCAACACGTCAGATACACGGGCCCGACCGCCAGGGCCCAGCCTGGTCATTGTGCAGATGGAGCCAACGTTTGAGGAGATTCAAGATGTCTGCCACCCCGAAGTGGACCACTACTCAGTGACTGTGGAGACTCATCCTGAGCCCATTGTTGACACCAAGGTCTGAAATCACACATGTGAAATTAATTTTACAAATTTAAACCTAATTTCCAAGCACTAGGTTTGGAAATTAGAGGGAACTTATTAGGCTTTCTTGAACAGGTTAGATCTACGGGCCGCACAAAACTTGTTTCTCACAATTTTTACACAAAATCATTCTTATGAGATTTTAGTCTGATCAGTTCTGCCTATTTTGAGCTCCTTTCTTAATGAGCTGCTTTAGGGCGTGTTGTCACTTTAAATCAAAGTAAGCTGCTGCTGGCCACGCCCCCTAACTCAATGTTTACACTTGCATGTGGAAATGGCTGCAAACAGATGCGCAATTATGCAACCGTATATCTTTGAAAAGCAGAAGCAGAACCTCCTGCACAATCAACAAAAATGCAGCAAGTGGTTTGTGGACGGTAAGTCAGCAACAAAACACTTGTCTTTTCCAGCAGCCATTGTACAGCGCATACAGCAGTAAAACCAGGGGACCAAACATGCTGAAGCTCCGCTTGGGTTGCTAGGTAACGGACTGGGTGTGGCTGGGGTTGCTAGAAAGTGGCACATTGTGCCTTAACAATCAAGAAGTTTTTGAAATGGGTAATTTTCCAGACACCAATAAATATTAACTTATTGCCAAAAATCGGCTCGGTATTTTTCTTAAACTGTTTTTAGAAGCAGTTGAGACATAAATGGAAATACAAAAACATAAAAGGTCCCCTTCAACAAAATCATCAATACTTTTTGGGGATTTCTTTTTCTTCCTTTTTTCCTAATTTCTATGATATCTATAAGGATCCAGTTTACTCCTTTTTCTATGGAAGAGTATTAGGGCCAATAATTAAAAGAAATAATTCTGACTTTAAACTCTAAATCTAAATATAATTTTGTGTCCATCTATGTCAAAATGAAAATAACCAAACATTCTCAGGTGTATGTTAATTATGTTGTTAGTATATAAAAATAATCACATAACTGTTTCTTTCTTGCCATAGAGAGAAACAACTAAAAAGACTTCACTTTTTAGCCTGTCTCAAAAGTATTTGGTAGATATTTTTCTAGTTTTAAGATTAAATTTGCCTCATGGTGCACAAACAATTTAAACAATTCTGATTCTGAGATTAAAGCCAAAATTCTTTTCTTTTTTTTTTTTAATGGCCCTGATCTTCTTCCGTATTTTTCAGATTGACTCGTCGCTGGAGGAAGATAAGAGATGCAGTTTGTCGCTGCCCAGCATCCAGCTGCAGTCCACTGAGGACTGGACGAGCATCTCAGGGGACAACCGCAGCCCAGGCCCGGACGCCTTTCCCCCTCCATCCTCTTTACCCTCTCGCTCCCCGTCCCCGCCCTCCAGACGAGAAGACGCTCTACGCTCCTCTCTAACGCTGCGCAGCGCGGAGCCTTGTGCCGCACCCATCCACCACAGCCTCAGCATCTCACACGGCAGCCCTCCTCTGCTCGTCTCTCATCATGTCTCTCTGGGCCTCACCTCTGTTGCTGTTGACGTCCAGGTCTATCCTGCAGCCTCAACTGCAGTAAGCAGCAGCACTCACATCAACTCAGCTTCGAACTCAGCCTCTGTGACTGCGCCGTTGTTTAGTTCTCCGTTGTTCAACAGTCGAGAGAACGACGATCGATCGACGGGCAGGTCACATCAGAGTAAGTAGTTTCTGACAGAGTAAGTAGCTTCTGACAGACGTTTGACCAAGGAGGAGACTGTGAGCAAATGTATCTTATCATAAACAAACTGTAAATACTTAGTATTAGAGTGGAAACGATTAATCGTATAGTCGATTAATCGTTAACTGGAATATATAGGCTCTAAAAAAGGCCATTTGCTGAAAGAACAATATTTTTAGAGCAGTAATTAAACCAAAATCTGTACAAAAAATGTGTACATTTTGCATTTAAGATAAAAAAAACTCCTCAAATGACGTAGTTTTTGCTTCATCTGATTCAAATTGTGTAAAAAAATCTATTAAATACTTTTTGCTGTCCAGTTATGAATCGGTTAATCAAAAAAATAAAGATATAACTGCACTATACTGATGTTAAGTCAAGCAGAAAGCACTGAGCTTTTAACATGTTTATAGAAATATTGTTTTAGCTGCAGAAGCATTGTTTGCTAATGATCAAGCTTTCACTAAAGAAATGTTAAGTTATTGCATTGTAGGCAATAACATATTTATTTTAATTATTTATTTGCATCTTTTAATGTATTTTTTATTTTGTATAAAAAAGATTTCTGTCATTAAATAAAAAAATGGACAATGTGCCAATTTTTTAACCAGATTAATTGATTAATCATCAGAATAGTGATGGGATAATGGATTACAAAAATAATCGTTAGTTGCAGCCCTAATTATATTGTATTCACATAGAAAGTATGTTTATTTTAATTCATGCTGACAGATTGATTTGCTGGTTTAAAAGTTACATATTGTGCATCTTTAGACATGTTTAGTCTTTTTGAGTTTATTTTGCTCTTACTCACACACACACACACACCCACCTGTTCTGACTTTCTGAAGTATTTTCAAGGTTTCGTTTTGGATTTTATCTGCATTTTTGCTCATTGTCAACCCAAAAGTAAAAAATTTCAGAAGAATGTACAAAACAATAACACAAAGACACACTTTGATATATTTTAAATATAATTTCAGCCGCAATCAGTACGATCCTTAGACTTATTAGATTAAAACTTGATGTTAATTTGAAATATATTACCTCTATCCTATTTTCCCTACTCAAACACACATGACTTGATTTTTTTTTTTGTATTGTTTTTTTTTTGCCATTGTAATATGTATGCATTTATATTTTCTACTCTGCTAAGATTATTGATGAACAAGGGCAAATTAGTACATTATTCATCTCAGAGATGCTGAGTGTTGACTGGCAATAAATCATGAGTGGCAAACAAAGAAAAAACAACACAACATTAATGAATCTGAACTATATAATGAAGGAAAATAAAAATGGAGGACGCATTATTGAATTAAAACATGTTTTTAGTATGTAAAACTTGTTTTGGGTAAAGCAGTTTTCTATTTTTTCATATCCTGGTTCCTTTCACAAATCTTTTTGTCTTTGAAAAATATGTAAAAAAATTATTTATTTATTTATTCTTTATCGTATCTGTATATAGTTCAAGTAAAAATCCTTTAAATGTTTTGTGTTTAGTGAAACAGCCAAGGAATCCTTACTTATGACATCTCATTCTTTATAACAAGGTATTTGACTGTTACGAGATATTTTTGTTTACCAAAGGAGGGTCACTGTCAATAAACACTGACATTTCACCCTAAGTGTTGACTGAATGTTTCATGTTTAATGGGAGGTTCTGGCGAAGTACAAGTCAACAAAGTCAGCATAACCGACGAAATCTGAAGACACAATCTAGGGGTATTGCGCCGTTGCTTAGCAACCTCAGCCGAACCCAGCCCGTCACCTAGCAACACAGGAAGAATTCCACGAGTGTTTTGTTGCTGACTTACCGTTCAGAAACTTCTCCTTTTCAAAGATGTGACGTAAGCGTTGAGTTGGGGGCGTGGCCGGCAGAAGGTTATTTGGATGTAAAGTGACAAGAGCCCTTAACACAGCTAAAAACATAACTGACTAAACTACAATCTCATTATGATTTTGTGCAGAAAATGTAAGCAATGTGTTTCCTATAGATTTATTCTAACCTGTTCATGAGGTCACCTTTAAAAAAATAATATTTTTTGTCCATTTCTGAAATTGAAGGAAGTTTGAAAACAACCTAAAAACATCTCTCTCCCATTTTAGCATAAACAAATATTTTAGTAATAATAACTGACCTAAAACAGCTTAAAGTATAGTCTGTTTTCATTTTAGGTTGTTATGTGACTTTATATTCTGTAGATCTACAGTATATGTCTGGTTTCAACTTTTTCATGGAGATACGGGTTATTCTCAACAGCTACATTAACTTTATAAATATAAAATCCAGTATATAATTGGGCAAGAGGTGGCGTAGACCCTGAACAGATCAACATTTCATCAGGGCAACACAGAGACATACAGGACAAACAACAATGCATACACTCACACCTAAGGGCAATTTAGTGAAACCAGTTAATCTAACCTAAATAAATAAATGAAATACATTCTGGCCTTGTTTTCCTAATGTGCTGAATAAAGGTGAGAGTTAAAAAGAGGAAAGAAATGCACACTAGCAGCAGAAATAATCACATCTTGAATGAAGAGTACACTAGTAAAAACACACAGTAGTGACCAAGATGCAGCCTGCAGAGGTCAGTATAATCACATATGACAGTAAATTGACATGTGAACAGGTATCTGCTATTATCACAAAGTTTAGGTCGGATAAAGTCTGTGTGTCCGTTTGATCAAAAACGATCAGTTTTAGTTACCAGTAACAGTTATAAAAATGTAAATTTTTATACCATTTGCTACCCAAAATACCTGAAACTAACATTATTTAAAATATTGTCACAAGAAAATGATATCTGAATAACTTCTGATGTACTGAAACTACTTAATTTAATGTTTGATTGGTCTGTTGGTCGGCACCAATTTCCACGTCACCCATAAGCTCTTCCCTCAGCACAGACCTCAGACATGTCTTAAATTGTTGCCACTAATTTACATATGAAATACAGAAGTAACATAATGGAACAAAACCACAGAAGTCTGTTCTCATGACTGGAGCCGCCACTTTGCTCCCTGAGTCACAGAAAGTTTGATTAACCCTCTCCAGGCAGATGTTGCAGATTTGCAACAGCTAAATGCTGTTGAAATGCTGTTTAAATGTCTCTCTCAAAAA
>CAEFZY010072048.1:0-153073 GCA_903066815.1 Brachyrhaphis roseni
AACCTCCAGCAAACACCTAGAAAGACAGTTAATACTGTATCACAAAACAAAGGAAGTCAAGTAACCAGCACACAGAACAATAATATGAAAACACAACCTTTCAAATAAACTCATAAGTAAATGAGCTTAGAAAGTTTTCCTAACAACAGAAGTCCAACAACAGAACATCACTCAGGTTCAGATCAGGAGATCCATTTCTTACTACCGTGTCCCTCCAGGTCTCACTGCTATTGCCCATGTGAGCATTGAAGTCTCCAAGCAGAACAAGGGAGTCCCCAGGAGGTGCACTCTCCAGTAACACTCAAAGGACTCCAAAAAGGGTGGGTAATCTGAACTGCTGTTTGGTGCACATGCACAAACAGCCATCAGGTCCCATCCCCCCACTTCTAAGCAAAGGGAGGCTACCCTCTCGCTCACCGGGACGAAGCTCAATGTGTAAGCACCGAGATGGGGGGCAACAAGTATGTCCACTCCAGCCAAACGTCTGTCTCTGGGGGCAACTCCAGAGAGAAGGAGTGTCCAACCCCTCTCAAGGAGACTGGTTCCAGAACCCGAGCCATGGGTCAAGGTGAGACTGACTATTTCCAGATGGAACCTCTCAACCTCCCACACCTGCTCAGGCTTCTTCCCCACCAGAGAGGTGATGTTCTGCTGGCTCCCAAGAGCCAGCTTCTGTAGCCAGGGGTCGGATTCTCGGTTCTTCTCTCTCAAAAGAGGAACACTGGAGTAACCATAGGGTACTTGGTTACCTTCCTCACTAAGGTTCTTCTCTCCTGATCACTCAATTTAGACAACCAACTAGCTCAATAGAGAGTCCTAGTGATTCCAAACTGATTCCATTTATGAATGAAGAAGGCTACTGAGCTCATTGGGGCCTTCAAAGCAGCAGAATTTTTTATATTCTTCCCCAGATTTTTGCCTCAAAACAATGCTGTCTCTGAGGTCTACAGACAACGTATTTTATTTCATGCTTGGTGTTTGCATACGGATATCCATTGTCCATTTTGGGACTTTATAAAGACAGGTGTGTGCCTTTCCAGATCTAATCAAATCAACAGAATTTATTACAGGTGGACTCTATTTAAGTTGTAGAACTTAATCTCTGCAATTATCAGTGAAAATAGCTCTATTTTGAGCTTCATGATAAAGGCTGTGAATACTTATGTATATAAATGTAATTTCTAAGTTATTCTGTTTTTAGTTAGTTTGCAAAAATTACACACTTTTTCACACATTGTGTCATAATAGGACATTTGTTTTATGAATCTTGAGGAAAGGGATTAATACAATTTGGAAAAACGTTATAACATAGCCAAACATGGAAAAAGTGAAGCATTGTGAATACTTTCCAGATTCACTGTATATATGGATAAAAAGGTGTCATCCAGAGATGTTCACATAACCTCTTACAAGTCTAAGTCTCTTTTTAGTAAAATTTATATTTTCTCATTAAATCTGCAACATCTAGTGAGTTGCATCACTGTAGGTTAGGATTTAGTTGAGTAAGGTTTGTCCCTACACCTAAACTATTACATTTGCATGTGATAATTATCTTTCAATCTCCCAATATTTATTAACAGCTATCTTTGAATCATTCAACATTTAATTTACAATCCAAAAATATGTTATGGTCAGTAATACCATATCATTAGGCCACTGACATTTTAGTCTCAATATTATTAATCCTCTTACCTCCTTCAGTATACTATAAAACCATAGATTAAAGATTCACTTTATTGAAATGAATCACCCAACAGCCAGCTACAGATTTAGTACATCTAAAATGATCACTGTTTTAATTTGGCCAGATTTCCATTCAATAAAGTAGCATATTTTTAGGAGAATTGTTATTTAACACACATTTTCCACACAAAAACCTTCATTACAGGGACTCCCATATGCTGGCCAATCAGCATGTCTAAAAAATACACATGTGTGAATTATTCATGCGCAAGTGCAGTACCTAAAGTTACCAGCAGGGGCGCAAATCGATACACAGGTTATACACAAATGTCAGGTAATTGTGAATTATTGGGACTTTGCCTGATTTTTGGAATTTAACCCTTTGGCATCCATTCAAACCCCCTCCAATCATTTTTACGTTGCAAGAATTATGAGGACATCAGCACTGTCCCACTAATTCAAAATGTCCCGTTAGTGTTGCGTGTATACAGGCGAAATGTCCTGTTAATTCACCTGTACAAACTCACACACCCCCACACACACACACACACACACCCACATGCTTGTTTCTGTGAAGGTTTGCTGACAAAATTGCAGCCAACATTTAGAGGTGGAGCAGCATGCTAATAGTTGTTTACATCTTGCGCTCCAGCGCCATCCACTGGTTGATTGTAATCATTGCATATTATCGACTGAGTGTGATGCAAATTTGTTAAGCTCCAAATCTCTAAATAAAAAAAGCAATTTAAGTTTTTTTTTTCAGTGTGTGTCTTTATGTGTCTGCTTGCCTGTCAGTTTGGTTTGAGGATTATAAACCCTGTTATGGTGAAAATTTAAGGCTCTGCATGTTACAGTATTCTGCACTGTATTCCTGTGTGGAAAAACTGACCGAAATACAGTTGAAACCAGATATTTGCATATTTTTCTTCCGTTTGACATTAACTAACTACGTTTAAGGCAGTTAAACGTAGTTAGTTGGTTTGCTTTTAATCAGTTTATTAAAGCTGAGATGAAGTCACAGCTTTTTTATACGTCCAAAAGATAAATACACAACATGGAAGTGCACAACATTCCAGCAAACTATTGTGAGATGTTGCTGGAAGTAAACCCAAGTCATGCAGTTTAAAGGCAGATCTACAAATAATAAGGTAATGTCAACTTTTGAATCTAAAGAAATGAAAATTTTGCCTTTGTGTTTCGTATTATTTTGGTTTAAAATTCAATATTACAATAACAAAAAACTTTCAGCGTAACATGCAAAACTGATCGAGTTACATCACTTCTTAAATACTTACTAAATAATTTAGAAACAGTTTAAATTAGGTAAAAACCTGACTACATACCTTTGTCTTTCATGCATTTGTTGAAGGGTTTCAGGCAGCGTTTACTTAAAAGTCTCTGGAAGCAAAAGAGCAACAAAGGCAGTAACAGCTCCCAGAGAGCCGATAGTTACATAAGGCAAGTAGCTGAAGTATCCACCTGAAAAGAACAAGAGAGGAGAGTTAGCACTCATAGATTCTTTCAATTCAGGTATTTCTAAGGGTTCAAACTCTCATTTCCTCACCCAGACTTAACAGAAAAGGACTGATGCAACTTCCAGTCCTGGAAACTGTGGTGGTTGTCCCAGTCGCGGTGTTCCTCAGGGATGTTGGGTAAAGCTCTGTGCTGTAGGCGAACATCAGGGAGGCCCCAGTAGTGAAAGCATACTTACCCACCATCTCCAGAGCAAGAGAAACACCAAATAGATCTAACACGGGTAAACGGTGTTAAGTTTGTGGAATAAAACATATTTCAGGCATAAGTGTTTCTTACTTCCAAATATGAAACTACTAACTCTAACTTTTACAAAACATTTCTTAAACAGTGTTTTAGACAACCATAATCTGAACCACAACTTTTTGCTTACCTTCTGGCACCAGTAGTGATATGAACAGCGGCAGAGATCCAAGGATCAATGTCCCAGAGACAGAAAGTCGTCGGGGAAGGAATCTGAGAGCGATCCAGCTGGATACGTACGCAGGGATCTCCACTGCTGCAGCGATGAAGCAGCTGACGTAGGGGTCAGCGTGGAGCTGAGCTGTGTTCAACGACAGACCGTAGTAGCCGGTCGTCATGGCGAAGCTATGAAAAAGCAAATCTTGATTTATTTTTATATTACATTTATGCAGCAAAGCAGTTCAAAGTGCTTTACATCATAAAAACATGTAATGGATTATGAAATAATCAATAATATATTGATCAATGTTCCATTTACTGATAATCAAAGACAACTCTAAACAGAAAGGTGTTTAGCTTTGGTTTAAAGGCTATAAAATGACAATATGTGTCTGGAAAGAACATAATACTCCCTTTAAATATTTTTACATGAAAAATTCACCTAATAGTTCCAATTTTATTATTATTATTATTATTATTATTATTATTATTATTATTATTATTCAAACATAGTGATCAAGTCAAGTAGTTTATCTGCATTGCATATTTCAACAACAAGACAAAATGTCTCTAAAGTATTTATTATTTATTATTTTCCATAACATAAAGCTGTCTACCGTATTTTCCACACTAGACGCTCCACTGGATTATGAGGCGCACTGGCCATAAATGGTCTGTTTTCTATATTTTTTTTCATTTATAAAGTGCATCAGACTATAAGGCACATTAAGCGAAACAAAACAGATAACTCAGACAGTCAAAGCACAGTATTAATCCGCTCCTGACTACTGGAGCCGTAATGTAATGTAACTAAAACATTTCGACTGAGCGCAGTCAAAATCACTTCAAGACCAGCGAGCACAACCAGAATTAATCCAAAATATTTCACTAGAGGGCGCTGTTTTGCCCCAGAACAATATAAAGTTGTTTTCTTTTTGACCAAATTAAAGGTTTTAAAGTGCGCCTTCTAGTCCGAGAGTTATGGTACTCACTGCACCAAGCAGAGGATGAGAGTTGTGATTCTGATGCTGCTGTTCCTGAACAGTTCCAACACGCTGCTTAGTTTCTTCTCAGATTTTGTCTCGTTAACCTGCAGAGACAGAAAACATAAGTTATGGAAGATATTTTAAATTCAGCTTCTGTAAACATTCTCAACTTGTGATGATGTTTCCACATCTTGGCAAGATTTCATCCCGAATGTCCGATTTCTGAAAGCTTTACAATTGTTGAAAATCAGAAATTGTTCATTTTAAACTCTCAGCTCAAAATTTAGAATAAATTGTCAGCAGAATTAGAATTAAAATCCAGCACTTTATTTGTCAGTGTAGATTTCTTGACTTTGTTACAAGATTTAGTTTTAGTAGTTTCAAACTTCAGATAGTGTCAAAGAAAATGAGTACTGGTCATTTTGCCCCGTCGCTGCTTCACGTAACTCATGCATTCAGATACTAAACAACTTGATAATTACTGCAAAATACCAATAATGGGGATACAAACTGGAAAAGAGGAAAACAAAACTCCAACTATTTAAATTCAAAATTTAAATAAAGAAACAAGTTAGTTTTTTCTATTCCTGTTTCATCTCCAGTCAAGGTTTGTAGGTTTTATTTTTTTTGTTTGCTGCATCATTGTTGAATAGATTTTTATTTTTATTTTTTACAGTGGCCTGGGAAATCTTCATTTCACATCATGTAAAGTTAAACACTGAACTCTTAGAATGTTTTTAATTTTCAGTAAATCTCTTTATTACATGTAACATCTGCATTCAATATATGCCAGTGTTCCCTCTTTTTCTGACCTTCTTGTGTTTTGTGTTTCAGGTTTGACTGTTGAAAGAAAGGATTTCTGATTTGAACCACATAGGCTGTTTTAGAGTTTGAAGGGAAACTTACACTGTCAGTTTCAAAGATGACCGTTGGAGTTTGAACTTTGTTCCATCGAGCAGCTTTTCTGATTACAGCATCGGCTTCCTTTACTCTGCCTCGAGAGAGAAGCCATCGAGGAGACTCTGGGAGAAGCCTGCTCAAAATTAAGCAATCCACAAACAGGATTAGATAGGATAATTTAATTAAAATGCAATATGGTTTTCAGGATTTTCAAGTAACTTGTTATAAATGCAATTTTAAAGAGTTTTCTTATAACCTACCACCAGAGGGGGATGTAGGCCAGACAAGGGAGAGAGAGAGCCATGAGGAGAGATTTCCAGTCCCTCAAAAAGTAAGCGACAACAGGAAGCAGTATGTATCCAACAGCAAAAGCTAAGCATGTTCCCATAGATGAATAAAGGATACGTACGTTACCAGTCAAAACCTCAGCACCTACAAACCAAAAACAAGAAAACTATTTGGAACATGATAGAATATGTAGAGAATTATGTGTTAAAATCATATCCTGTACCAAGAACTAAAGCTGCAACAAAGTTGGATATTTGTCCCAGTCCATTGAAGAAGAGGAGAATGACAAACATGGCCCATGAGGTAGAAAAGACTTGAGCAAAGGTAAATATTGTTTGTGCAGCCATCGTTGCAAATAGAATAGGTTTCCGTCCATACCTAGAGAAAGAAAGAAAGAAATATTTTATCTTAGGTCCTAATGCAAGCCAAAATTAATGCAGAATAAACACTTTTCAAATAATTTTTTCAGCATAAAACATCTTAAACTAACACAGCAGGTGATTTCTCCATCTGTTAGAACAGAATACTTCAGTGATAATTGTGTTTACTGAATCTTTTTGACCTTCAATTGTCTCAGCAGACAAAAATTAACATCTGAAAATGAAGCTTGTGAACAAACAAGAATAAAATGCACCTGAGTGTCTTTATTTGTTACGGTACATTTTTGGTTAAAATATTTTTATTCTAGTAAAGTAAATTGTACAGATTTTTGGTTAAATAAGAGCAGTGCCACTTCAGAGTTATATGACTCAAGTAAAAGTAAGAAATACAGAACAGCAAAACTATTTTTGGAAGTAAACTTGTTCGACCAAAGTCTAAATGTAACTGAATAAAAGTATGTAATTACCACACATCTCTGCATTTAGTCTCATATCTACCAACTCTCATTGCTTTCATGTCCCTTTTGAAAAAAATGCAAAAAATACCACTATTTCATGTTTTCCTTCTTGCTAATTTTTATTTACAAATAGTATTTATTATATCAGCCAAAACATAAAATTTAGGTCTCATCTAACCAGAATCTCTCCTGCTTTGTACTAAGTTGTGTTTTTGGTCTTTGTGATTCTTTTCTATTCCATTGACCTCTAACAAAGTTGTATTATACATGACATTTTACAGAGATGGACAGCATTTACTACTTAGGTGGCAATAGAGGACAAGTTTTTACATTGGATTTTTTTAAGTAGATACAGATGCATGCCACACTTTTTAAAAATATATTTTTTACTTTTGTTTTGAAATATGTATGCACAATTTATGTATTAGTCTAACCACATATAATCCCAAGAAAACAAACTGATGAGTTTATGGGTTTCATCTGACAAAATGTGAAAAGGAAGTATGAATATTATAGACAGATGTAATAAAACCCACTGAACTATTTTAGGTGTCAGAGTCAGAAAACCTCAGAAACCAGGAAGGTTAAAACAAGCTTTTTCACTAAACTGGATATGCAAATCTGCTTTGAAGTTCAAAATAAAAGTTGCTCTACCTGTCTGACAGCTGTCCCGAGAAGAAGGATCCAACAAGAACTCCGATAAAGAAAACTGAAGTGGTAAACGGCTGCGCCCATTGGTCACTGCACACCAAGTCAAACTGAAAGATGTAATTTATTTAAATCCCAACACTGAACAAATGATATAATCTCTGGTCAGTAAAGCTTCATATATTTCTTCCCGTTTCTTTGGCTCTATTGGAAGTGGTGATAGTTGTCCATGATATTCACGTTTGTTTTCTCTGCTGCTCATTTCCTAACGAGGTTCTAGAGAAGCATCAAAGTTCACTCAGATTTACAAACAATGCTTCACAAGAAGATTGATGAAGTTAATATCTTCAAATTTATTTTATTTTAGAGATTCTAAGAAACATCATTATTATCATTATGCTACGTACTATGAAACATTCTGACTAAAAACGAGTGAACTTTGTAAAACCATCAGGTAAAGTGTGTCCCTAACCCTTCATGTTATGCTTTAAAACAACACAAACACAATAAACTTGTAAAGGAACAAGCATTTTTTGTTATAGCAACTGTACAGTTACCTTCATTGTATATTCTAGGAACCTGGATGAGGTGACTTACTGTTTTTGGTATAATGCTTTTCCTCCACTCCTCTGAGAGATTGAGGTCCGGTATGAAGCAGTGGTGATCTGGTACATCAGTCAGAAAAACCAGATTGAAAGCACCAAATCCATTGGGGATAATGCTCGCACAGAGCAAAAAGACTGCTTTTTGAAAACATCCCCACTGATCCAAAAACGCAACAATTTTCTCATAATCTTTCATCCTTAACTGATTCTTTTCCTGATCCGTCTAGTCTGTTCTCACCACAAAGATTAAATGCTACATAATCAAGCAGGCGACAGCTAAAAACTGTGCATATTATGAATAGTGTGGAAGTTCCATTGAACATGCAAGCTCTTGTAAAATCATGCATAGTTAGCTATACCAGTTCAAACAAGGATCCAGGGTAAGGAGCTGTAAGTCTTTGAAGGGAAGGATTAGACCTTTTGTCCCGATTAAAACGAGAAAGACAATTCTGATCTGGCAACACGTGATGGAGACGTGTATAGTGGGCAGTTCCACTATACACGTGGATTGGAAAACCTGCAGTTGAGACTGGTGGACAGAATCCAGGTAAGAGTCATGTAGAGCAACAGGAAGCAGACAGGAGGAGAAGAGTGTGGGCGGATCTGTTACCAGAACCAGAAACCAGGATTCTAGCAAAAATAAAAGAGTTGGCAGTGGGCATGTAAGCTACGGATTAAAACCCATTTGAAAAGTCGACTGCCTCATGTTTGACTTTTGACGAAATATTCTGAAAGTTCCATTATCACACTGACAGAGCTCTCTAACAGAGGAAAAAACTTTAGTATGATTGCAAAGTATTCACTGCTTTGCATCTTTTCACATTTTGATACATCATTGATATCGACACACATTATAGAATTATAATATTTATTATTGGCAAGAGCTTATTAATCCAGGTTTTAGTTGTTCCAACTTATTCTAATTCTGAATAATTGTCACCAAAGTGCTTTTAAGAGTGTTTAAGACAAAACCTTTCTTGCGTCAGTTTCCAGAGTCGGGTCTTGACACAATCCAGTTTTACACAACTACACCTGTAATAATTCCCTTAACTTCACTGCTCAGTTTTTGCTCTGATATGCATTTAGATGTTTAATTACAAATCATATCAAGTCAGTAAAAATGATCACATTCAATTTGCAAACTAATTTCAAGAATAGGTGGTAAAAATGACATGCACTGGAGCATAAGCATGAGTATCTCAGCAAAGGCTGAAATGCTTACAGTTATTGATACGAGTTGTAGAATCCAAAGTGTCGCGCTCACTGTGTGCTGCACCTCGCTCATTGGAACGCAGCAGCTCACACAAATCAGCATTGGCACTACATCTGTAAAAGAGACAAACATTCCTTTGAGTCATTAAAACGACATAAACAAGGTACAGGCTGGTACTTTAAAAAAAACTTTCATTTTTATTTGATTGGGGGATAATTACTTGATGGAGAAGGGTTTCAGAACGTTCTGTAATGTTCTGGTATGTCTTATTACTCAAACTTGATTGATTGATTGGTTATTACTCATCACAACAAATACTCAAATAATGACAGCAAAACAAGAACTTTGGCAGGGCTTTGGAGGGAGGAGACTCAAATTTAAAAAGATTGCACAGCATCTTAAAACATTGTACAACAACGTAGCAACAACCCATATTAATCAAGAATCTAATATTTAATTGGGTCATACTATATCATTGTCACCATGTGGGAGAAATGCAGAGCAAATTTAATCTATGTTTTCCCTGATAGGTGTGATGTTGCTGTTTCTGCTGCTGAAATAGTTCAATTGTAACACAGACTATTAATCGAAAACTTTAGCAGTCATTTATTGAGAATGACTATAATATTATTTTTTATTTCATGTGTTCAGCAGAGATAAAATAAAAAAAAGAAACTGTACATTTAGTATTTAATTAGGAAATTTACTTTATGACTCATCTTGATAGTTTAATTGTGTTACAATGACTACAATATGGTGCTATCTGTAATCTTTGTGTTTGAGCTGAATTTGTTCTCAAATACATCACAGCAAATAATAGCCAATAATCAGTGACTGATTTTAAACTTGGCCAATTAACCTGGGTACCCTCTTACAGACTTCACAAACTGTTAGTGGTGCTGAGGTTCCTAGGAGAACATGTATGTTGATGAACAGGGGCGGATCTACAGGCTGAAAGCCTTGCCACCCCTGTTGCCACCATAACTGGCGACTATGAATTCAAGAAATAGTTATGGCAAATCAGACATTAAGAGCAGGAACTTCTTTTTTTCCGGTAACATTGAATGCAACTCAATGTAACCTGGTACCTTCTGAGTAGCAGGAAGTGTGAGAGAAGCTGCAAGGACAGAGAACAAGGCGGCAGCATTGATGTATATCGATGGATATATATGTTATCGGATTGGACATTACCTGACTTATCGTGCGCCACACGTGCCATTGAGTCGGGAATATCGGTGATCGGAAAAATGCCACAATCACGCAAAGAATCAGAAAAAAGTATGCAATTGTTTGCTGACAGCCATAGACAACCAGGTCCAATGGGTTTTTCTAACAAGTGAGGGAAAAGTTTTATTTAAAGAAAATATTGAGAAAATGACCAGTGGGTCAGTTATGCTAGTCTAACTGCTGCTAGCTTGCTATTGACCTCCTTAACAGTTGCTGTGCAGTTCGGTGTGTTTTGGTTCCGACCCACATACTAGGTTCTGAGTAGACCAGGTGATTTTAAACAGCTGTTCAACCACAGCTGTGTTCATACGAAATAATATAAACATCAAGCCTGACAACATAATATCGGGATGAATGTTCTGTTTCGGTATTTTCACGTATTTTTTTGTGTGGGTAAATTTTGTTTTTTGGTGGTGATTCGCCCTGATGGACTTGAACGCACCTCTGCTCTGTCAGCTCGTTGAGCTGTTGTCACCATGGCAACAGATCAGCTTGTAGGGTAAGCCGACACACAGAGCGAGAAAAAAGCAGAATATTAGTGGTTTTGTCTGGTTTTATTCTTCACCTGTTTATCAGCGCTATTGTACCTTTATTGTGGCGCACTGCAGCCAAAGTTAAACAAGCGACAACAACTGAACCAGTTTCCTCTTTTGTTCGTAGAACGGACTTTATTTGTAACAGTCAAATGTCCTGTTTACACGACAACAATTTCTGGTGAAAATGGAAGAGTTTCGTTTTGATTTTACTGTACATTTACATGAAAATAGAGAATGTTTTCTCTGACTACGGCACAGTTTGAGAAGGAGTTCTGTGGCTCCTACAGCGGCAGTTATGTAAAATAAAATGATTAACCAATATAAGGCCCTGTTTACATGACAATGATATAACGAAAATTGAATTTTTGTTTCGTTTCTGTTAACACATTTACATGAAGACATTCTAATTACAATCTTTGTTTACACAGTAATGGTACGCATCGAAAAGGTGTAATGCTCTCGACACGCCACTAGTCGGTACTAGGTTCTTTGAAGCTAAGTGCACATGTGCTTAAAAAAAAGTTCTACTTGAAGGCACGTAGATTCGCGTTCCCCCATCAGGTTCCGTTCCCCCATCAGGTTCCGTTCCCCCAGATATTGGGGGAAAACACACACTATGTGTGTCTGATCAGGGTGCAGTTGGAAAAAAGCGGGATAACTTCGCTGAAACACGTTGTTTGAGCTTCTCGGTGTCCGTAGTTCTCTAGATAAGAGGTTTGGACGAGCGAGTGCTTGTTGAGCGCTGAACAAGCAGGTGTGTGTTTTGGCACCTGGTGGTGCGGAGCGGTGAAGAGACGCTGGGGGAACCGAATCTGTTGGGAAACACCAATTGTAGTAACACTGTCAGTAGTTTCTTCTTCTTCTGTGGATTGTAGGAAGCAGCTGTTTTGCATCATACTATGCATGAGCTCGGGATTCCCTGACAGAAAAGATCCATTTACTCTGTTTACAAGACAACGGACACCTGTACGTTTCAGAACCACTGCACTCTGGAACCGTTTTCAATCTGTGCCGTTGTCAGAGGAAACATTCTCTATTTTCATGTAAATGTACAGAACAAACACAACAAAACTTTTCAATTTTCACCAGTAATTGTTGTTGTGTAAACAGGGCCTTAAGCTGCTGCTGCTGTGGCAGTTACTGAACGAACCGTTGCTAGGCAACCAAAGAGTGAGCGAGTTGCTAGGCAACCAAAGAGTGAGTCAGTTGATTCCACCAACATTTCTTAGCTTAGCTCTCCTCTGTCTACATCCCCCAGAATGAAGTGCGGTTTTGAATCAAAGGTTGGTGAAATATTTTTTCAGATGTCTAATTTTTCTAAGAAAAATCAGAAAATATATTGGATATTTAAAGTTTAAATATCCAAAATGGATTTGTAAACAGCCCCCTAAATAAAATCTATCCAAATACTTCCAATTGTTGAAAGAAAGTCATAGGAAGTCCTGCTTACAGTTGGGTTAGGTTGGAAACAAAGCAATATAAAACATTTTCTGTGCTGGAAACTAACAATGAATACAAACCCAGAAGGTGAGTCACGGTGGTGGCATGCTTTTCAGAGATGATGGGAATGTGAATTTAGTTAAACACAGAGCAAAGACAACTTGGTGGAAGCAGCCAGAGTTAGTGGAAAGGTTTAGTAAAGAACAACTGGTGTCAAACTGGGTTGGCGTCCTGCAACTTTAAGATCCGTCTTTGTGAAAACGCACCTGGATCACATAATTAGGAAAAGTCTATAGAACTCAGGAGGTGTGTTGGACTCAGGATAAATCCAAAAGGTTGCACAACATCAACCCACAAGGACTGTAATTTGACACACCAGGTTTAGATGAAAGCCTATTCTTCTGCGACAGTGACCTAATCAAAGTACAGACCAAAATCCAATTCAGAATCTGTCAAACTTGAAATTTGGGTTAGCAAATGTTTGCCTCTGTATGTGCGAATCTGGTTGAGATATCCCTCAAAAAGGGACATAAATTGGTAGGACAACATCCATACATGGTTTAGATCACGTGTCAAACTCAAGGCCTGAGGGCCAAATCTGGCCCACCGAAGCTTTTTATGTGGCCCTCTAGATTCCAGGTTACATCAAGAAGTTCCTCCAGTTTTTCACAAATCCTCAAAATTCACACAAAATCAACAGATTGCCACATTTTTTAAATTTTACTGCAAATTTTTCTCAAAAATATTGTGTTTAAATGACTGCTGCCTCAGCCTTACTTGATGTCATGTTATAGTCCGTGATCGATACGGCAAATAATAAAAGTCACATTTAACATCATATATTAGTGCAAATATCATAAAAATTCCTTACAAATATTTCCAAATTAGCATCACAAAATATGTGATTTTGATCACAACAACAATCACAAACTCCTGGAGGAATTTATTAATATTTGAACAGTTTAATGGCTTTTATTATTAAATTCTGGCACAACTGGCCCTTTAAGAACATCCAGTTTTTTGATACAATGAAACTGAATTTAACACCTCTGGTTTAGATGGTTGTGTTTGTCAAAGAAAATCCCAATAAAATACAATGAGTTTGTGACCTCAAAGTAAAAAATATATAAAATGGTTGAACGGGGGGGTGTTTTTAAAGATGGCATTCTGGTATCTGAGAACTTTATATATAATTAAAACAAGTAGAACAATCAGCAGGAGACTTCTAGGGTCGACAGAGAACTCGTTTAAACTCTCCACTAAGGGTCTTTGCAGGCCCCCGGGGAGCCCAACACAGTGTAGCAGCCTGCAGCTGCTTGTGTGTCTCCAGATGATTAGCTGCAACTGTAACTGACACAACGCCGAACCCGGTGATCCTATCAGAAGGAGGGAAAGTCGCTGGGGCACACATGACTGTACACAGTCTCAATGCCGAAAAGGTCAAAGAGAAAACAGAGCCACCAGAATTCACCACTTTGCAGAGAAACGTGTAAATCTTCAGAGTGTAGAGGTGACTCAAACGTCAGTCATAAAATAACAATAAGGCGTAGTAGCACTGCAGCTAGGTCTGTCACAATAACTAATTTTGTCCCAGAAGTTACTGCGATAACATATTGTTGCTACCAAAGATTTCTGGTCCAGTTTCTTAAAATTTGCCAAAAATAACTTTTAATTAACTTTTCGGCTTGTTTTCAAGCGATAATTTCTTAATATTGATTAAAAAAACAACAACTGCTTGTTCGATTGGCAGATGACATGGGAAAATGTTTTGTAATAAGTGAAAATAATCTGTCAGTGGAAGTAGAACTTTTTCTGCAATTTTAAGGAATTATTGACTTAAAACAAGCTCAAATTTCTTGCTGAAAAGTTATTTGTAAGTAATCCTATTTCAAGTGTACTCAGGTATTTTCATTGGAAAATAGACCAAAATTACTGGTAAGACTTTGTGCTTTTGCAGTGAAATTCATTTAAGATTTAAAAATCCAAAATATTTACACAAAACAATTGAAACAACAAATAAAGTCTTTGTAAACAGACATATCCTTCAAAAAAGGGGAAAGTTGAGGCCAAAGCACCAAAAACTTTTATCACTCTGTTTTTGGTAGAAAGAGAGAAAACAGAAAAACAACTAATCATGCAAATGGAAAAACATGAAGCTGATGCAGAAGAAATGTAGCAAAACATGGAAGTAAATCTACAAAAGGAATGTCTGAAAACTACAAAAACAAAAAGTCTTGGTGAGAGAAAAGAGAAAGAGGATAAAACACAGAAATGGACATTTTTGAGCTTGCTTTTGCTCAAGCGATTAATTGATTTGTTGCTTATTGCAACAGGCCAGTTACGCTTTAGTTGGTGACAAGTGTTTAATATATTTTCATACAAATACACTGATGGTCTGAAACAACCAAGTAAAAGTTTTCAATAGACGTAATGCGGCTAAAATGGGACCTTTAAAGATCTCTAAATCTTTAAAGGTTGGTAAACGAACCAATCAGCAGTAGCGTCGTCTTACCGTGTTGTTGTAGCTGGCGGGTTCTTGGCCATCAGTGATAAGTTCCCGCTCTCCTTTTGGGTTGACCCTCCTGAAGCGCCGCCTGGAGCGCCGCTGGGACCCGTCTCTCTGCAGGAAGCTGTCATCCCCCTCGGTGCCGTTATCCACCTGTAACGTAAGGTCACAATCCTCAGCCACGTAGCCACAGCTGTTTGACCGATCCACGTGGTTCGACGCCTGAGGGCACGGCTCGGAGCAGCTCCGCTTCAGCAGTTCAGACCTCCGGACCTTTCGAACAACATTCTGATTGATAAAATCCAGATTCTGTTCCTCGTATTCAGAGTCTTGGGTGTCAGCTCCCATTAGATTCAAACAATCCGGGCTGGAATCTGTGAACTTGCTGCGTTCTTTCTGCTGCGGTTCCTCTTCGTCTCCCGGAGCTTCAGGAATCTGGCCCTGCTCTTCTGCTGGCTCCTGGTTGGACATCCAGTTCCTCCAGAGCGCAGAGAGCCGGTGCCAGCGCAGCACATTCATCCGGACTCAAGGACGGGGTCAGAAAAACACATAAAAGCAGGAAACACCACAGGGGAGGGAGAAAACCAAAACGATGGCGCCAAGGTGTCAAAAAGTTTAAATCCAAAATCCTTCGCCGAGAAATCATCCAGGAAAGGTTGAAAAACCAAATAAATCACTCCAAAGGTTTCAGCGAGGAGTTTAGCAGCTCAACCAGATGCATAGTGACAAACTTACTCACACGTCTTCCTGCTCACTCTGTCGCCCTCTGACACGCGCACAGAGCATAAAGTCAGCCCACAGTTTCCTCCAGGAAGCCGTAAATACACAAATATCCTCAGCAGGCAGAAAAAACAGGGCAGTACACAGAATCCGGCCATACAATTCAGTCCCCACAGGCGTTTTGTGCTGGTCAGTTTGTTGAAGGAAGAATTTGTTTTCGTTCTCCGTTGCATAATGGTAACTCAATAGCCTTATTATGTCAGTTAAAACCACATTGTTTATCAGGAAATCATGTTACAGAACCTATTGAACAATACTGCTTTGATTTTTTTACGTTATTTTTCACTTACTTTTTCCTTTCTTACATTCTGTTTTGTTTACTCTGATAGTTTATTGTTTTAAAATAGCTTGAACATTAATTTTGCATTATATGGAGAGATTCTTACAGCTGCTGCTGTCCATGAATTAATTAGACTTATTTGTTAACTTATTTGTTGCTTTGTAATTTGATTTTTTGCTTCCAAGAACCATTAATTACCATTACTGGTAAATGATATGGGTTTTTTTGCCTAAAAGAAATGCATAAAACACCTGATAAGAAGTACAAATATGATTTCAGGACTCAGATTTTCTTCATTAAGGTCAAACTGTGTTGAGGAGATTTACAACCAGAGCCCAGACTGGATGAAACAGTGCCTTTGTTAGCAACCTCAGTGTGCTATACTCGGGTTAATCATGTGAATTGACAGACATCTTGTACATACAAACTCATGACAGCCCACAACAGCCAAAGAGGAGGGATAAAATATCAATATTCCTTCTGTTTTCATGAAAAACAAATGGATTTTCAAAATCTTTGAAGGCATAACTGAGTTAAATTTGAGATCAAATCAGCTTTCATCAATCTTGTTACTAAAAGTATAATTAACAATAATAAATAGTAACTTCTTGGTGGTCAGAACTTATGAATGTGCAATATATTGTGGAATACGGTGGGAATGACAGAAATTTGGCCTGCGATACAGATCTGAAGTCTAACCGTAACCAGCGTGGCCAAGAGTGTAGAAAAGGCAGATGTAAAACGTAAATTATCTACACCTGTTTCGGGTTTAATGTGCACTTCTGGTTCAAAAAGTGAACTTGGGATAACTTTTCTCTGAACAAGTTATGTCGTGTTTTTATTCAGATAAAATAAAGATGAACCTCTGCAGCGGCTCAGATAATCCTCCGAGTTTAGACTTGCCCAAAAAGCACCAGGGACTGAATATTATCATTTTTGCTTCCCGAGAAAGAGAAAATAAAGGAAACTCACAAAAAGAGGCATGCATGAGCATTCTTCTTTCCATGCACAAGAGGAAAGAGGGAGGCTGCACCAGAGTCACACCGCACTGCGGCCAATCAGTTAATTGGGGCCATGGGAATAGACCAGGGAATGTGATCTGTGGCTCTTGTCATGACTGTGGTCACATGATAGACAGGAGTTACATTCACAGGCGCTCTCTACGTCTGGGTTTGTGAGCCGGGAAATGGACGACAGTACAACTGAAGAGGAAAAAATGTGAGGTGATGCACCGATCAGATAGAGCAGGAATGTAAACCAGAAGATGAGCCGACGTGAAGCTCATCACATAATGTTTATTTTTTGTGAGTTTTCAGAGGAAGCAGGAAGTGAGGTCATTTTTCAAGCTCATGGGACCAGTGGAGGTGGGTGGGCACAATGGGGTCTTCACCAGTCATTCAGGCAGCGTTTGAGACGATCCGCTGTGATCTGTGACACATTTCTAACCTTTCATCATTACAAAGAAAGACAATACACTAATCTTAGTACTGGTCCCATTTATCACTGGGTTTTAACTTCTGTTTGATTGTAGTTATTTGTTCATAAAAACATTAAAAAACAATGAACAAGACAAGGATTTGGGAAAATCTTCCTTATAATACCAGAAAAGGAAGAAGAGCAGACTAATTTTATTCCCAAATAATATTTCTTTTATTAGTTGAGCTCATTTTTTTGTTCTGCCCATAAATCCCCTCAGTGATGCAGTCAGCACCACTGCTGCCGTTTTTACAGCTCCGACAGTCTCTAAACGGACCCTGAGGGGTCGTTTCAGATTAAATATGTTGCTGAAAGAGCAACCTCTCTCCTATAAAACTCTCTCAATAATGAGACATTTCAAGGAAAGTTGGATTCCTGGCATTTGGGATCAAGGTGAGACTTCAAGGCTGATTTTGGTTTTAAAAAGCCTCAAGCTTTCTTCGACAAAGCAGCGACTTTTATTCCCTCTTTTAATCAGTCTGTGATTTGTTGTCATTAGACAGCAGGATGGATGGATGGATGGATGGATGGATGGATGGACGGATAGACGGATTGATGGATAGACGGATGGACGGATGGATGAACAGATAGCAGCGGGTCGTGGGGTGAATGCAGCTTTAGTTTTTCTCTCCCAGGTCTTTACCTGAAGTGTTTCTGTTTTTATGTGAAAAACGTTTCTCTCTATTTAGCCGAGTTCTCGATAGCGGTGTAACACAATCGCCTCGTAACACTGCCAGATTTTTTTAATAATGTGATTTTATTTGAAGATCTCATTTAATTGAACTTGAAAGCTAAAAGTCAAAACAGAGTCCATGACATATTTTGGTGTTGAGCGTTTTTAAAAAGATTTCCTTTTATATTAACAAAGAAAATCTGGGAATTTATTGGAGGAAAATAAAATATATATGGAAAATAGATGCATTTAAAACAAAATTCAAAGTTTTGCTGCTGGCTAAACAGTTTTCCTGTAATGATGAGTTGTTTCTCCGTGATTTGCACTTTTAACAGCGCATACACAAGCATGATTGACAGTGCTAAGACCCGCCTCCTGGCTGTAATTGGTTGTCTTTGATGCATTTCTTCAGATGGCGATAGCAGCTTTTCACAGATTATCTGCCTCATAAACTGTCACAATATGGTGATGATTTTAACAAATATGTAAAAAAAAATCTTTATAAAAGTTAATTATTGCAGCTTTAAGCATTTAAGAGTAGATTTATTCAACTATAATGTACAATATGTTCATTATTTGGTTTATTTCAACCAGATTCTTTATTACTTTCTGTATTTTAAATATCTGAATATTTTGATTGTTTTTTTTAATCATTACATAAGTGTAATTAGTCAGGTGACGTTTTGTTTTTATGCTAAAAAACTTTTACAGAGTGCTGTTTAAGCATATTTCTGAACATCTCAAGCTGTGTCTTTGGTACTAAGTATTAAACTCAAAATGCTTTTGAAACATTTGGCTAAAATTGTCCAAGTTTGTGTCAGATATTCTATTTGTTTCATTTTCAGTGAAAGTGTGTTTTCCAGTAAGCAAGGGGAGTTTTCCCAGTAGACACAAACTGAGTTTTATGAAATAAAGCAGCAGGGCAGTAAAAGGGACAATGAAAATGTTGCAAATTATTTCCTCAGATTTAAGTAAACAGAATGACGGCCCTCCTCATAATTAGAACGGTTTCATCATTTTTCCCATGACTTCATTCTCAGACATAACATAAACGACGACTTCCTAAAAGTCCATTTACTTTCAAACATCACAGAGTTCTTTGTTCTGACTGTTAAAGGACAATTTCAAATGAGTTTTTAATGGAAACTAAGCATTCTGGGAAATAATTCCCACTCCTGTCTTTTTCTTCTTGCAGTTTTTTAAGCACTAATCTAAAAACTGTAGTTTATTCAACTCTTGGATATTTGACAAAATTAATAAAAAGTTAAAACAACTTACTGCTGTAAGTTTATCTTTCACAAACTCACACATTTGGGTTCAAAATCTAAAACTCGATAAATTTATTTGACTTAAACAGTAGAAGACAGTAGACAACTAAATGCAGTAGATCTGACAGGAAAGCCTGCAAATTGTGAGTCTATACAAGCATATTTCAACAACAACAGTCTGAAAACATGAACCACTATCCTTATATGTTTTAGCAAGAAGGGAGAGGCAGATGGAGAAATAAAGAGAGAGATAAAACAAAAGGATTCGAGAGAGAAAAAATGCAAACATCAAATAAAGATGAAAAACCGGACTGATATCAAAGAGCAGGACAGGAGGGATGAAAGAGAGCGAGCGGCATCGATACTCACCACAATCATTTCTGATGGCTCCAAAGTGATGCATTCACAGCCTCGCCTGCCCCCCAGCTGCTTGCCAAAACTACAGAGAACAGAGACACAGAAACACATAAGTATAAAATAAAACCAGACAATCTGCTCACACTGACCAGAGGCCAGATGCGTTCAATCCCAGGCGCCCACCCACAGACCTGCGCCAACATTAGGGCCCTTAAATTAACGTAATTACCAAATCATTACGCTGAGGCAGCACTAAGTGCAAAATGATCCTGATATATACCTGCTGAATATCTTTAACTAAAGATGGTGCATCTGTTGGAGTAAAGTACATATGTTTGTGTCAAACTCAAGGCCAAATCTAGTCCGCCGTAGCTTTTAATGTGGCCCAAATTACATCATTAAGTTCCTCCAGTTTTTCACAAATCTGCAAAAACGGTCCGACGTACTTCTAGAGAAAAATGTCGAGCATCTCACTTCAAAGTGCACACGTGTCGAACTTGAAGCATCAAAAAAAAGAATCAAAATTCTGGAGGAACAGCTATTTATTGACATTTTAACAGTTTAATTGGTTTTATCAATATATTCTGGCACAACTGGCCTTTTAAGAGCATTCAGATTTTTAATACAGTCCAAAACACAACATCCTTGGTTTATCTGTGCTCAGATTTAACAACGGCTCCAACAGCTGAGGGGAAAATTAGACCAGGTTTTAGATTCTATTGTCATTTTTGAGACAATAAACTCATGGCAACCATTGTTATGGTTTTATGTTATGCATGTTTGCTGCAAAAGGAATGTGAATTAAGGACATTTATGGAGAACATTTAGTACTGCGTGTGACCAACTGCAGACAAGAAGTCTGGAAAAAGACCAAACAAGCAGAATAAGCCAGATAAGGTGACACATAAATATAAGACTCATTCAGAGATCTACTGCCAAAACAAAATATAAACAACAATTCAACATTGACCTGTTTTGCACAAATTAAGAGTGAATGAATACCTTTGCATTGAACACCAGAATGCTTTCCACCAACCAGTCTTTCTAAAACAATTTTTTCAAAACTAAATAATGTGAAAACAAAGTTTGACCTTTTTAAGCCCACGCAAATGCATATTGATCCACCAGAACTCTCAGTTTTACAGCAACAGACAGTTTTAGTCTTTTCTCAGCAAAAGGAAGTGAATGTCTGTTATACATTTATGCTAACGGACAAAAACAGTGAATACAGCCGTTCTTAATCTGCTTCATGTAAAAACCTGCAGATTGAAAGCTGATCACGTCTCTTCTGTGTGTTTCGCTCCTCTGGGATTGGAAAAGCGCTGATTCAGCATCGCTTATGGTTTGGATCTCATGTAGAAACTCATCTCTTAATGCTTAACTAAACTGTTAAAGATAAGTTAGCAAATCTCTCTGGGTTTCAAACTTCTGCTTTTCTCTTTGACCTTCCTGCTGGTGATCATCGTTCCCAGTCCAATTGACTAAAATCTCTTCAACTTAGTCTTCTTTGGAAACACTGAGTCCACTAGTCGTCTCTCTTCTCCCATTATATTTCTGGCTTTTGTTCCCTTTCGCCGCATCTCATTTTGCATTCTCTTTCATTCTGAGTTGAAAAACAACATTTCCTCTCATCCTGCAGCTTCTGAACAGCAGAGACTTTCCTCAAAGTCACGATCTTGATTCAAAGGCAAATCTGTCCTCATTAAAACGGATAATTACAGAAAAATCCTGAACTAAAAGAAGTGTTTTACTTAGACACAATTTCCAATGTCAAAATAATTAAAGAGTCAAAATAAAGGAGGAATAAAGAAATCAGTCTCCACTACGCTTTGCTACAGCTGAATTTAAAGCTTTAGGAAGCTGACCTTTGACCTAAGCGAGGTCCTTATTGATGCTCTGCTGCCTCCTGCACACCAACTAATTATTATCTTGCTTTTATCATTTTAATAAATAAAATTTCTAATGAAAAAATAATAATTTGTTTTTAATTACATTTTAATTTTATTTTATTAAGAATATTAAATTAATATTTAATGAAAAATAATTGAATATTAATTTATTAAATAATTTTTTTTTAAATTAACAAGTTAAATATTTGTAGATGTAAAAATCACTTAGTTTTTTCTAAAAGTTACATCCTGCAGCTTTAAAATGAGCGTTTTCCCCTTTGCTTCCAGTCGTAAGCCCATTTATCTTGGGGATGCTTTAAGAGCAATCAGCTGCTTCTCGCCTCCCTCCACTGGGCTCACATGGCAGCAGAAAACATTCCTGAAGGAGCAAACGGTTCGCTGGCATCCAGCATCGAGGCCCTGAGGGACCCAAGACGCCGTCAACATTTCTTAATGAGTCCAATTTCTATTTCATTCTAAAAACATCAAGGTAAGGACTAATCATTGAAAATTGGTGGGAATTTTTAGTTTTGAGGAATTGATAAACGTCCAAAACGGGGTAAAAATTGGATCCAAGATGGCCGACTTCCTGTTTGATATGGAGCATTGATGCAGGAGACTTTTCTGTAGGTCCAATGGAGTTCCACAGCTTTACCGGATTTAAGGTTAATGTTCAAAGCACACTGTGTGACTTTTACAAAAATCCTATGCAGTTTGGTGACATTTTGAATATGTTTAGGCCTCCTAAAAGCCAATTTTGTCTCGCTAAAAATAATAATAAAATTCAGTTTGATCTATCAATAATAGATCAGAGTTGATCAAGAAAAAAGCACAGGAGACTAGTCTGTCTCTATGTTAATTTGGGTTTCGCAACATTGGAATTAATTGTCATTATATTGAAAAAGACGTATAAAGCCTATTTTAAAGAAATTTAATGGAAAAAAGGTGTAAAAATATCCAAATTCAGTAGCTGGGAGGAATTCAAAGCTCTCAGGCAGAAGATCAGCCCAACTCTGACAGATCTCTCTACCCTCCAGTGAGGCGAGTCGCCTGGATCCTGTCTGGCCTAAACAAAGCCTGCCAACGCAGCCTCTTCAGTTTCTCTCTGTCTGTGTTTAGATGAGACAGAAGCACAGGAGAAATACAGGAAAATAAAGGAAAACCCTGCAGAGCTGCAATTTTCAGGCTTCTTTATTTAGTGTAACTGCTGTTTGCTCCATCATTTCTCATTTTTCCTCGAGTTACTGCATGCCCATGGCGGTAGAAGAATAAACACCTTTAAGCCAAATATTAGTGACAAACAGATGGGGTGTGTGTGTGTGTGTGTGTGTGTGGGTGAGTTTGCCCCAAAACCAAAGCCACTGCGATGCCTGAACTGAAACGTGACACCTGTCTCCTGTCAGCTTGTCTAAATCTGTTTGCGGATGAACGTCTAAAGCCAGAAAATCGCCAAACTTTAACCTTAAGCAACATGAAAAAAACACAATTTAAAATTCACCCACTGAATGATACACATATTAGCAGGAAAAATACACAAAGTTTCACTTTCAGGTTATTCTGATGACAAAACATTAAACAACAAACATTCTTTGTTTGCTCAGTTTAGTAAGTTGAAGTTTAAACAGCGTAATGTTTTTGGATGCTAACGCAACCTGACATTACTGAGATTTAAAAAAAGATTTATGTGGCTTGGTCAGGTCTTTGCTTAGTAAAATCTATATTAAAACAAAAGTTAACTTAAATCAGGTAACTTAAACTACTTCAAATAAGTCACTTTTTTCTCCTTATTATAAATGGCTCTTCTGTAGCAGTCTGTATCACAGCAAACTGGAAGATGCCTCTGACTAAAGGCAAGTTTTTCTGTATTATTCTCATGAAGAAAAGAATTGAGTTTGTCCATAATTTTTATTTTATGTAAAATCCGTCTTTGCGCCATCACATACAGAAACAGAACCTGAATTTTTTATGGACATTTGGCAGCTAGCACTGTGTTTTAGCTATTTTCATCATCCATAAAAAACTAATATTTTTTTCACTCTACCTTGAAAATATTCAAGCCAAGTTCCAAACTTTGACTGACTGTGGAACAACCTGACCTGACGCTTTGCGAGGAATATTTTGTTCTTCAAGCCAATTTCAAAATCAATCAACATCACCGCGATTATCATTTTATCAATCATCATCCGGGTGACGACAATCTTTCCCCACACGGAGAATTTGTCTGTGTCGCTTTTCAGCAGGTGATGATTTGCCTCCCAGAAACAAGCTGCTGGCAGACGGAGGAACAGGTTCAGATTTGGTCCAGTAGCAGCTGCCGGGCTTTGGGCAACAAACCATGACAGCCAGCGAGTCGCTGCAGGGACACACACACACACACACCCCCACACACTGAAACTTTTATTCTCTTTCCAAATTGTGCATATTATGAACACCACTAAATGTCCCAAACAATGCACATTTTCTGCACCGAATCAGCTTTTATTCTTTCTTAAGCTTAGCTAAATATAGCTAATGTTTTGAAAGAAAGTTACCCAAAACATTACTTATTACTGAAAAATGTATTCAATTAATCCCAGAAGAAACTGAAAACTGTCTTTTAACATAGGAATGAAAAAAACTGAAAATAAGTAATTCATTAAAAAAGTTGTAAATTTCTGGAAAAAAAAGAGAACTTTTCTGAGCTCTAAAAATGGAAGATTTGAAATCTTGCGATTGTCAGAGTTTTTTTCCACAATACTTGGAAATTTTTGAGCTTGAAAAGTCAAAAATATGCTTAAAAGATCTGAAATTTTTTAGATCAATAACAGAACATTTTTACAAAATACTTGAGATTTTTGATTTTCAAATAAAAATTTCCAAGTTTTCTAGACCATTTCTGACATTAATCACAAATTTTCTGAGTTTTTGGCAGAAATTTACTTCCGTTTTCCATCTAACGGACAATTATAAAAAAGTTGTCTGTTGTAAAAATTCGTTCCAGGTTTTGGATCTACAATAAATATGTCTATTTATTTGGATATCTAATCTAAAATTTAGATCCCATAATATGAATAATAAAAAAACATTAACATACTTTTCTTGTAAAATATTTTTTTAAACCAAGTTTAAAGCCAAGTTTATCCAAAGTCTTTTACTGAAAAGCCACGTTTGCTGCAGCCGAAGAAGCTTTTATACTCCACTAAACTTAGCTAATGACCCAAATCCTGTTATTGTTATTGGATAAGAACAAATTTATTCAATTTAGCCCAAAAGAAACTGAAAACTAGATTTGAAGAGAAAAACAATTCCAGCAAAAAAACTCAGAAATTTAAATATTAATGTCATACATCTTCTAAAATTAAAAACATGGAAGTTTAAGTTTCAAATGTAAAATAAAATGTAACTTTTGAAACTGATAAAATTTCCAAACGTTAATTTTATTTTTGTTTTTTTCTGAGATGAAGCACAACATTTTTCCTCTGCTTTTTTTATGTCTAATGGCCATAATTTACTGTTAAAATCTCTTTGAAGTTTTGCATCCACAATAAATATTCTTTTGGGGGGAAAAAAGTGCAACTTTCTTTGTACACATTTTTCCTACCAGTTAAATATTTTTAACATAAGTGCAATAAGTGAGCAGTCGGCTGTCAGAGCGTCTGACATCTTGGCTTTTTATTAATGTTATGAAATCTTTCAGGTTTAAGACAACATTTAGAGTTTTTATCAGCTCTAAGTCAAAACCATCAAAATGAACAGAGATAAGTGCTAGAAACAGTATTTAAATCTCAAAAATAAATTCACTTGTTGATTATAAATCAATTGCACTGTAGCTCCATTATGGTGTTGGGAATTTCCCATTGGTTCCCATTGGTTTATTCCCAACTCTGCTGAAACTATGCAGTGCAACCTACCTTTGTCACACAAAAGAAGAGAAATTAGTCTAATAAGTCGTATTTTTCTTATTAAAACCACAATATGCGAATCATAAAGGTTAAAATCTGCTTTTGCCTCAAACTTTACTCAGTAAAGTAGAACGAAGTTTAAACTCTTTGTTGTTTTACGAAAAGGCCTGCATGTCTGTTCAGCCATCTAGTTAGACTTGTTCACTAAAATGAATGAGGACATTTTCTTCATGCTAAACTGTTATCAGTGAACGATTCACATTCTTCAAATTCTGAGCATTTAAAGCCTAACAAATTACCTAACTACCTAATTACCCTAACCCTAACCCTGAAGTGACCGAAACTACTGTTACTTTGTCAACACTGCAGTGCTAAAGTTACATTTTCTTGCTATGATGGCTATTAAGTTGTAGAAAATAAGTTTAAATGAAACCAAAAGATTCAGATAAAAACTGGGGGTTTTAGGAAGTGAAACAGTGAATTGCACAGTTGCAAAAGTACCATATACTTTTTCACATTCTATTTTGTCACAAATAAAAAACTTTAGTCTGCCTAGGAGACAAAAGCAGAACAAAGGAAGCAAAAATATCACGTTTATGCAACTAGAGAGTGAAATTATTGCAAAAAAAAAAAAAAATGTTCAAGCTCAGTGGAAACTGTCTGTGGAAATCAGTTTTTAAAACTTGCCACTGCATTCTCACAGCATGACGCCGACACCACCGTGTTTTACTTTGGACATCGTCATGACGGTCAGCAGAATTAGCGTTTGTCTCATTGACCAGAGAAATTCTTCTACATGTTTGCCATCTAAATGCCATAATAAATGAAACGCTAACCAACATTTTGAGTAAAATGTAATGTTTCAAAGGTTGAATTTTTGTTTTTATGACGCAAACACTTTGAACTGCCTTGTTGTTTAAAACTTGATTGATTGATTTATTGATTGATCGATTGATCCACAGCAGTTTGTTTTTTGATACCTAGTACTTTTAAGTTTTTGGTTGTAACATAAAGCATGGAAAAAATTCATGGGGTATGAGAAACCATTTCCATACTTTTGCTCGTTTTTAATTTACTGCAGCGGTCTATAAAAAACGGTTAACCAGATGTGTTCCTGACAGAAACTCACCTAGTTCCCATTTTTCATCAACACTTCACTAACAGTAGCTACCAACTACAGGCCAACGGCGCAAATATGTTTACTGCTGGTTGTAAAGTGACACAGAAAAAGGAGAACTACTTCTCCTGCTGATAATCATTGCAGATAAAGAAAGACAAAACACAAGAGCTAGTGGTGTGTTTTTAAGAGGCCCGGCGGTTTTAAGTTATCCTGCAAGTGTACTGCAGGGAGTTTCCTGGCTTTCCAGCAGTTTGAACGATGGCAGGCAGGAAATGAAACACGCAGGGCTAAAGAGCGTATAAAGAACGGAAAATAAACACCAGACAAAGAAAGAAACGCAAATATTTCAAAGTTACCAACCAGCAACAGAAACACTATGGATCCAACTCTCTGTGTTCCCTCCGATATGAAGCATATTATCCACAACAAGGAGGGGTGAAAGTTCATCAACCAAATAATCCAAACTCATAACCGAGTGCGGTCATGTCGAGCTCCTGAACGTCCAACAGAGAAGTTTTCCCAGAAAGCAGAAGTAAGAACCTATTAGTGTTCTGGTTTGTCTTTAACAGAGGAAGGAGTGTGTTCTCTTTCTGTTCAGAGAACACACACAGAGAGCGAGCGAGCGAGAGCGAGAGAGAGAGAGAAAGAAAGAGTGTGTGTGAGAGTGTGTGTAGTCTCATTTCCTGCCTGGATGTGCTTCTGGGCAGGCTGCTCAGGAACACATGGCCATCCTCTGCTCTGCCAGGGGTTCCGCATTCCTCTCTCTTTTACACACACACACACACACACCCACACACACACACACACCCCCACATGCACACACACACCCCCACATGCACACACACACACACACACACACACACACCCACACCCACACACACACCACTCCTCCCATTACCTCCCTCTGTGACCCTTTGCTACAACTACCACTCCAAACCACACACACACACACACACACACACGTTGTGCCTCTGGTCCTCTGCATGGCACCAACACTCCCACCCATGACTCGTTTATCAACTGACCCGTGCTGGACTGACAGGCGGTCCTAAGCAGCCTGGGGGGATTGTTAGCGGGCCGGCTACAGAACCGCTACAGAACTGAAAACAACTCGTCTCAACAGGCTGCAAAACTGCTGCGGTCGCTTCACTTCTTCCAAGTTAGCAGCGAGTACATGAGGATGACTTACAGCACTAAGCCCCACCTCCTGGCTCTGATTGGTTGTTTTTACTTCAGACACCAATTAGCAGCTCAGGAAGGAGGTGAATAAGATTTATTTTTTTACAGATTGTCCCATAAACTGAAACAACGTAGTTTAATTTTTAATTAAATTTCAATTTAATTAAAAGTTATTTATAATTTTCATTTTAAATTTAATTTTAGCGATGTTAATCACTCTTCTAGTGTCTGCTGTGCTGCACCTAGCTTACCCTGTTATCAATCAGAAACACTGTTTTCATAAAATTTCTGACAAACTCAGATTTTTAGAGCTCAGAAACTTCCTTCTTTTTCAGCTTTTTTTGGTAGAAATTTACTACTTCTCAAAATTAATATCTTTTTTCTGCAATGGTGCTAACATGCTGTCGTATATTTTGCATGCTTGCACATGCTTAAGTAAAAGTCATATTTGAATACATTTATTTTCAGTAACAAGAAAATGATTTGGGTCACTTTCTTTTAAAATGCTTGCTATATTTAGCCACATTTAAGAAAGAATAAAAGCTGAACTGGGTGCAGCAAAGTTTGCTTTTCAGTGAAAGTCTTTGGATAAACTTGGTGTTACCTTTTGTTAAAACTTGGTTAGAAAAAGACCAATACTTTGTGTTGCACAAATTAAAATTCTCCATCTGCATCTCTTGAACTGCAGTTTGGGGCAGTTCAGTACAAAATCAGTCTAAGGGCCATTTGTGGCCCCCGTGCCGCACTTTGGACACCCTGATGTAAAGAGTGAAAGACGGTAAAACAATCAGGTTCCATTCTTTACCCAGAATGTTCTTTCTTAGTTCTGCAAACTGAGTCAAAATGGAAACCATGTTGCGATCTTTTAATTAATTAATGACAAAGTTGGTCGGTGCCGCCAAAATGGAGGAGCTGATGGCGTCAAAGCCTGCATTGTTTCAGTGATTTTAAACTGCTTCTGATTGCTGACTAGCCGATAAATCAGCCATAACTACCAAACGATCATTTGACCCAGGACTGATTACACTCTCTTGTTACTGAAAACAAAAGCAACAGGCAGGTCCGTTTCAGCGCCATTCACACTGAAGAGAAACAAATGCAGTTAATCATAAATAGGCTTTATTCATCTTCTGAATAAAAAGCTATTATTGTGTGAATAAAATGAGCTGAATCATAATCACAGAACAAGAAACTTCAGCAGAAGTGATGAAGCTGCTGCTGACGTCCAGAAACGATTATCTAAAGTATCTTTTCCTTTTCTGATGGGAGCAACACAGCGGGCCAAAAACCACAGCCTGTTTTTTAAGATGCTGTCAGAGGATCAGTCTCCTCCTTACAGTTTTTAGTATTGATTTCTTCTTTCTCAGTCCAGCTGTAAGAACAGAGCAAAAGGAAACAGACCAAAATAGTTTCCCATTGAGTTCTGAGTTGATTTATTTAATAGACAGGTTAAAAACATCTGATTGTTTAGTAATTATCCCATCAATCACCAAACAGATGGAGGAGCAACTGTCATGTTCCAATCTAGCTAAATGCTTGTTTCACTACTAAAAAAATTCAGTCAATAAATTAAACTTAAAGAGCAAAATAGACATGAAGTACTCAGTTGGAGAGTCCGAGTCAGGCAGTGTGATGAAGCAAACCCAAAATTAGAAAGAAAGGAAGGAGTGTGTAGTTTGGTAAAACATGTTGAGGCCTGTAGTGTCAACTTTCCTAATACTCTACAACAAAGAACAACATCTGACCTTGACCTGCTCAAGCAGGCATAACACATCAACTTTTATTTCTGTTATTGTTACAGAAACACTCAGCTTGTTTCTCTGAATTCTCTGAATTTGCAGTTTTCCACGATAATTAACCCCAACAGGACTTTCATGCTAATAAATTTAGTTTACTGCTGTTTAACAAGTTGGTCTAAACCAAACTGTCCAAACTTTTTGTCTCAGAGGCCAAAATTGTTGACTCTAAAATAGTCAGTGGTCAAAAAACAAAAATCTAAAATCAAGCAAATAAAGTACTTAACATCTCAGAATTTTACTAGAAAAAAAACTTGGAAATTTCTGAGTTTCAAATAAATTTTTTTGCCATTTGAAATTAATAAATTTTCAAGTTTTTGTAGAAAATGTCTGTTATTAATCCAGTAATTAGATTTCTTTCTTTCTTTTTTTTATAGCAAATTTTAACTTTTCAAACTCAGAAATTTTCTACAAAAAAAACTTGAAAAATTTTAACGTTAATCTTGAAATTTCTGTTTTTTTGACTCGCAAATTTTGGCTTTTGGAGCTCAGACATTTCCTTGCTTTTTATAGAAAGAGATTACTCTCAAAATTTAGCAGAAATTTACTACTCTTTGTTTCCATTGTAGATATGAACAACAATATAAAAGGCAGAGTAAATTTTGGCTAAAAAAAACTAATCTCAGAAAACAAAAAGAAAGTCTCTTGGTTTGACCTTTTGTTAAAACTTAGTTATAAAAAGACAAATAATTTGTGTTGTACTTCACATTTTCCTTTGTAACAACATTATTTTGGTAATAATTTTAACCTGATTACGAATGAAAAATCTCCATCTGCATCTCCTGATCAAATCTGCAGTTTTGACACACAAAATCAAGAGCCACAAACGGCTCCCCGTCGAAGCTCCAAAAACTTCACATAGTTGTTAAAATTTTCCAGTTTAGATGACTGAAATTAAAAATACCCCTTTCAGATTCTGGGTTGGACAACACTTGATGGATGTTAAAATAAATTTGTTCTTTGCAGCCCAACATGAACATGAGACGACAGACGTGTGTAGATGTTTCCTCACGCAGCAGCAAAAGCATCATTTTCATGCTTTACAGCTCTGTGACATGCCAACTTTCTTATCATCCAACAGATGAGCACACACACACGCACGCCCACGCACATACACACACACAAAACATCTGCCTCATGACAAGCTGTCAAGATAGTGCAGCTTCATGTGTCATGTCAGATAAATCCTGCTTCTCTCACTATATGACACCTCAGTGCCACACTATCATGCTGCTGTTTTCCTGTTTTTTCACCCTGTTGTGTGTGTGTGGGAGTGTGTGTGTGGGCACATACCAGCATCTAGCCAGGTACATGTCCTCCTTGACGAAGACAGATCCAGAGAGCAGGATGTACCAACAGGTAGCAAGGGTGTCTGGACTGGAAAAGACAAAGATTTATGACGTTGCACAGGGTTCCTGCACATTTTTCATGTCAAGAATGTTGAAGTATTAATACAAAAGTTCACTCTGAATTTATTGCAGGTATTTC
The DNA here is from genome assembly GCA_903066815.1 of Brachyrhaphis roseni. Lineage (NCBI taxonomy): Eukaryota > Metazoa > Chordata > Actinopteri > Cyprinodontiformes > Poeciliidae > Brachyrhaphis > Brachyrhaphis roseni. Next base: position 30,993 of record CAEFZY010072048.1, read on the forward strand.
TAAAGTCAGCAGGCTTTGAATGTGTAACAGACACAGGATAGACGCTTTTACAAAATGACAGGAAATACAAAATGTTTCCATATTCCTGAGGAGCTATAAAAATTTAAACAACAATAAGAGAGACAAGATTCAAAAATACTACACATTATTGACTCAAACTGCAGCATAAAATAAATATGCAACAGCTTTTGCTTTAGAAAGTACAGAAGAAATTAAATAAAATATCATAAATTAGCACTGCATGTCAATCAGACTGAGTTCCAGCCTTTGATTAGGCCATTTCAAGTGCATTTTCTGGTGAAGAGGTGAATTTATGATTCCATCATTTAGAGCCATCAATCCGAGTCCAAAAGCAGCAAAGACAAATCTCTTCCTGAAATTCTGTTAGTTTTATGCCAAATGTGACATTTCAATAACTGATAAAATATTCAATATTCATAATGTAGAATATTCACTGAACTAAAATCCAGAACCGCACAGCATTCTGGGAGAAAGATTGGAGGAATCAACCAACTCACTCGCTCTTTGGTTACCTAGCAACAACCTGCTTGGTGACTTGAGCAGCAATATTTTAAGATTTCACTCACAAGAATAAAAAACAATGTTGTGGCTAAAACAGGAAATGTTACACCACCAGTTTGGCAGTATTTAAAATATTTTAAAAAACCCTAAATAATAATTTATCTGATATAAAATCTGTTTTCAAATGGTCATGTCGTCCAGCTCTACGTTTCAGAAAGTTCAGATTTTTTCTCACCAACTGACTGAATTTGTTCTGGGAAAATGTCTCATCTTGATGTTTGTGTAGTTATATTCACTGTAAAATCACAAAATCATAAGTATTTTTGGTCTAGTTTCTAGTTTCTTACTACACTTGAAAAACCACAAAGCTAACTTATAAGTAACTATTTTTCTTCAATATTAAGTAATTATTTACTTAAAACAAGCTCATATTTCTTGCTGATAAGCTACTAACAAGTTAGTTTTGTCTTATTTCAAGTTCACTAAGATATTTGCACTAAACTAAACCAAAACAACTGGGTAAGATTTGTTTTTGCAGTGTAAGACAGGACCTTGTTTTCTCACTGGCAGCCTGATTAGAAACGGCGTTCACAGCATCTGTCTCGCTGTTGTGACTTTGTTTCTCTGTGGTTTTTACATTTCTTTAGTTTGAAACATGATAAATTGCTTTTTCAGATCCTTTAGGTGATTTCTTAATTCTACAGGTCTGCCAGTAGTTGTGGGGTGGATAGTGAAAGAGGGCAATTATATTTTTACATAAAGCTAATTCATTTAGTGTAAATCAAATATTAGAAAACTCATTGTTAATTGCACCAAAATTAGAAATGTATATGTCAAGAAGCACCCATTTAATTAGTTAATTTCTTAATTCTACATTCATTACATGCTGTGTAAGATAGCAGAGCTCCCCACGCAATCCCATTTAAAAGGTATAAAAGATTTGTGTTTTTCTCGGCTTGTTGGATTTAAGTGAGGGAAACTCGATTAACTATCAGTGCAGCTTTATTGAACAGACTTTCATCGCCTTCATCGCCGTTTTTGTGTGTGCAGCTCAAGAGTAATTGAACATGGCAGGCGCTCTGGCCGGGGTTAAGGTACTTAAGACTTGCTGCTGGTGGAGACGTGCGAGCGTATACATCACAGGAAAGGAGAGAGAGTGTTTATTTAATGGTAAATTAAACTACAGAGTGTTAAATGTGATTCTAGTGAGGATGATAATGCATCAACAGCAGGAGGAGCTTCTGTCTCATCCTTTCATCTGTTGCTGTCCGCCCCATGTCGCTCTCATTCCCTCCACATCTCGGACGCCTTCATCCCTCCTCATTCCTCCGTTCGGCTCATTTGTCATCTTCTCTCCATCTTGAAACAGCTATTCTTTCCTCCCTGTACCTGTTTAGCATATTCACATCTTGTTTTCTTTCCTTCTCCTCATATTTTGAATAAAACTCCTTCGCAGCTTCTTATTTCAGACCGGCTCCTGTCACATTTTGCTAACTCTTGCTGCCATGCTTCTTATCTTGCTCCATCCTGCTGGTCATTAATCACGGTTCTGTCTGACTTTGAACAGCTTATGATGCAAAATTTGATTCTGATGATGCAAAACTTTTAATGACACCCCCACAAAGAGCCAGGACACTGCAGGAAGAGGATTATTCAAAAAGCAGCGAAAAGGCTCAGGATATGTCATTAGAGGGAGTATTAATCATTTAATAATAGTTCAATATTATCCAAGTCAAGAAGGAGGCAGAGCAAAGTTGTGAAAGAATGTGCTTTTATCAGATGAAACTAAAATGAAGGCCTAATCCACACGTAGCCGGGTCTTTTTAAAATAATGTAGCGGAGATGTTTGCTTCCTCACCTGATCGGTTTAAGAGAAGTGATCATCCAAACAAACCCAATAAATCACACCCCTCAGCACTGTTGTAAACATGCCAAACACACAAAACACATTACTATGGTATTACTTAAAATGATCTCGTTGGACCTGCTGGGTCGGGCGAGGAACCCATTTTAACTGCTTTCAGTTCTAGTTTTATTTGTTTCTGTTGTTTTAAGTTTGGATATCTAAAATGTCTTCTAGTTCTAGTTTTAACTGTTTGTTAGAATCTAAAGTTTATTTAACTTTTAGAATGTGTTCTTGCATTATTACGCCGTTACCATTATATTACTAGAAAATGATCTCAAAACAACATTATTGTTTATCGCAATAACTTCTGGGACAAAATTTGTTATCATGACAAGCCTACGCAGGATTTCAATAGAAACTGGATTATATCAAACTATTTCCATCATAGAAGAAGTAATGGAGGAGGAGGAGGAGGAGGAGGAGAAAAACCTCAGTGTTCACCTGGACAACACTCTGGACTAGAGAAACAGTAAAGCAGTAAAACTGTACTTCTGGAGGAAGTTATTGATAATCAGAGCAGAAGACGAAGGAATATAAAAAGCAGCAAATGCAGCAGGAACAGTTTCCTTTATTGTGAGAGCTTGTACTTACTAAAACAGGCAGTGGTTAGCCTCATGTCTCTCATACCTGGCGGAGGTGCACATCGACCTGAGAGACACAGCAAACATGTTAGCTTTTTCTCCCGGAAGCCATCGGTACACTTCTCGCTCATGAAAACCATCACAGATCCATCACGTTTTCCCCGGAGGCACCGAGCTAAGAGAACGCCTTAACTGCATGGCAGCTTGCTGTAGTAAGACGAATGGCTTTTACCTTCTGTGTGCACAGCACTACTGTCTCTACTGCAGCGCTTTTTTACTGTAATTTTACAGTTATCCAATAAAACGCACAGAAATTAAGCTAAATTTCTATAGAAGACAGTAGGATTGGAATGATGCATAACTTTAACGGTATGATACAAAGTCCATGCAATTAATCAGACAAATCCATCAGTGAAAGGCCTTAAACACTCTTATCCACAGGAGCATTTTGTAGACATGGGCTTAATATAAATGTATTATATTAGTGTTTGTGGATTTAACAAAGTCATTTTTGACTAAAATGTCATTATAACCTTTCCATGCAAAAGTCAAAAACAAACTCAAGGCTAAAAAAGACAAAACAATATAAAACAGAAAAAAAGTAGACAAAACTAAAACAGAAGTGGAGAAATAATATTTACATTCCTGTCAATGGCTTCCACAAAAAGGGTAGGTGGAAGCACCATCAGCTTATTATTCCTTAACTTTTTTATGCAGACAGAATTACCAAAATCAAAGCAAAACAATATTTTCTGTATATGTTTCCATAACATATTGCCTCTTATCAGGCAAAAGATTAGCTTGAATCAAAATTACATGAAGAAAATGAAGTCAGAATACAAAAATAAAATCAAATAAACTCCAATTTAACAGACTTTTACACCAGGTCTACTGATTAAAGGATTTCTGAACTTTTTTGGAGGCTAACTGAACTGTTTTTCAACATAAATTACTAATCTAAGGATAGAAAAACATTTCAGGAAGACTAACAATTTTTTTAAAATATTTGATTTGGACAAACTGACCAAATATATTCTCAAATTATCTTTGTACATTTCGGAGGATGGAGTACCTTCTCACAAAAAATAAAGACATCTGGTCCCTGCATCATTTTCACATGGAAAGAAAATGCATCTCCTGCTAACCTTTAGACTGATGTTTATAGACATTTGTTTGCAATCTGCACGCGTCTTGAGTGCGTCATTGTGTAAGGAAAAAAATTTAAATGATATCAGTAATTTACATTTGCATGATTTTTCGTCTTTCTCTTTTCTCTTTCTACCAAAAACTGGATGATAAAAGTCTTCAGTCTGCTGCTTTGGTCTCAACTAAACCTTTTTTAAAGGACAATTTTCTTAAATATTCAACAAAAATTAAAGTTTATTGATCTTAGAAAAAGTGTTCCTGCATTACTATTATGCCATTACCATAGTATTACTTGACAATCGTCTCAAATCATCAATATTATCGTTTATCGCAATACGTTCTGGGACAATTAATCATCCATCAAAATTTGTTATTGTGACAGGATTATTAGAGCCAAATTAATTGTCATATTATGTTTAAACAGCTTTAAAATTTATCAAACATTTTGTTTGACCAATTAGTTCACTCAAAGAGAAAAAACACTGATAATTTTGTGCCGTTATTTTATAGCTTCTTCACCATTAAGTGGCTTGTTTTCTTGGACGCCACCAAACTAATTTATTCTAAATATTAATAAAGATAGTTTGGGAAAACCAAATTGTGACAAATGTAGAAGCTCTTAAAGAGTGATATCAATATTAAAGTAATAAAAAATTACCTTAGTTGATGTTCCCTGAGGTGCGAGAGGACGTCCATTTGGTAGAGGTGGCAATAGATGATGTGTAGATCCTGCCAGACACAAAGAGAAGAAAACTATTTTTAGGAGAAGAGCGAGGGTGTCAAAACGTTTTGCCATGAAGGCCGAGTCAAGTTAAAATCACTGCAGAGCCACAAAAATTATCTCAAAGGCACATTTTGTAGCAGAATCCAGTAATTATTTTACCTTCAGTTGTTATAAAAATGCTACATCAAACATGACTTAAAGGGTCTCTGTCTCTTTAAGAAGCTCCTACTCTGACATTGTGCCTTCAGGAAGTCATCACAAGATAAATACTGCCCCTTTAAAACAAACTTTTTCTGCCTGTTCAATTTTATCTGCTCAGTAAACAAAAAATGTAAAATTTGATGTAAATCAACAAAATGGATCTATGAATCATTGTAGGTGCAAAACATAAAAAAGTTTCGTACAACTGTGTTGGCCACACTTTGGACACACCATCCACATTTCTAAGCAACGCACGCAAACTCAAATAAAATTCACATAAAATACACCAATTAGTGCTTCTTTAAATGTCAATCTGCTTGTTTCCTGTTAATTATAACCTAAAGCTTTTCAAATACGGTCTCATTTTTCAGAGAGGAATTTCTCTGCACTGTATAAATCACATCTAGTGCTTTAAGTTGACAGTAGCCACTTGGCTTGAGTCAAACACCGACTATCAAGTTGACATCCTCAAAGCAGACAGACGCCCAAACCACTTATGCACCACATGACAGGCGCACACACACACACACACACACACGCAGTGATATACCCACTGATGGACTTAAAATAGAGCTCTATCAGGGACAGCTGTCAAAACATTTAGAGGACAACAGAGGGTGGCAGGAACAGCTTCATATGCGAGATCAAACTGTGGCTGCAAGACGTTCATTTTAAACAGGTGGACTGAACAGACAACGCAAAAAATGAGAAGAGATTGGTTTAAAAAGAAAACATCTGATTCTTTTCTCTGTAGAAAATCTTAAAGAAAGAAAACAGTTGAAGCAGCAATGCAAACTTGAGAGAGAAGTGAAAGATTCTGTGACAGTTATCCAAGCTTGAAGATGCTCAAAGCATGGCAAAAAAAAAAAAGGAACGATTTCTCATTTGCCATCAGATCCAGACGGTGCGATTTGACACTACAACACTTTAGACATCAAAAGGTTTTTAACACCCCTGCTGCAACACGGTCCATGAAATCGCCTGGTGCAACTATAATTCAGTGTAAAAATACAGAAACTAGCAGCTGCTTGAGTCATTACAAGCTGTTTGAAGTTTAACTGGTTAGATGATGATAAAGCTCAACTGGCTTCTTCATAAACTCCTTTTTCCTTCACTGAACTCACAGAACCAATACTGGACCTATAACCTCCAAAGACACAAGTCAAAATGTGCACCAAGTGTAAAAATGAAGGGATTAAATTCACATGAAGACGTTTAAAGCAACAAGATGGAGATTTAGATACTTTAGATCGTTTTTAAGGAAATACTTAATTGCATGTCCAAATATTTAATGTTCGTATTGCATGAAATACAATGGAAACACCAGAAAACAATTTAGATGAAGTATAAAGTAAGATTTAAAAGATCAATACTTTTGAAAAGACAATCTAATGAATAAGTTTGTTTTAAGATGATACATCATTCAAGTCATATAATAATTGCAAACTAATGCAGGAACAGATTCTCAAAGATCTATAAAGTTTTAATTGTAGCGAACATTTAAACACTGGAACTGGAAAACATTTGAAATATCCAAAAATAAATTAACAAAGCAACAGAAACAAGTAAAATGAATCATAAAGTCTCTGTTGGCAAAACTGTTCTTCAAAAAAGCTGGTTGAAACCAAAACACCAAACTGAAGGCCAGTTTTAGTTCAGTTTTCAAGCAAATGTAAATGACTGAGTTTGTCTCATTTTACCATGCATTGTTTATTGTGACATTTTTTAAAACCTCCTCCCTGTTACTGACAGAAAGGCAGAGAGACGGTGAGCAGAGATCACACAGCAGCAGAGATCAGAGCAGTGAGAAAGCGAAAGCATATTGACTTTAAATCTGCATAAACTGGGTTAGTGAGCTCAACAATCTGCTGCAGTAAGCAGGCCTGCAGAGCTGCAGAGCGCTCATGCTACGAACCCCAGCCCTGAGGCGGTGGGCGGTGTGGGGGCCGGGCACACACAAACCCAGCTAGTCCCCGCTTCTTAGGTATTCTAATACGTCGCCTGATTAAAAAACAAACATCACGTTTTACCAAAAGTTCTGATCAGGATTTTATCTCAGATCCTGTTTATGTTTCGACGATACAAAGTGACTAGTTGAAGCATGCATACTTCTCTGAAATGTCATTATTAGATGGAGCTTTAAGATTAATAACACGGTTTAAAGATTTCACGCCTTTTAACCGGCTTTGATGGACGGCCTTGGTCACTCTTAGACTCCATCATTGGGATATTTTTATTTCTAAGGCCAATCTAGGACTTCATCCTTCATATTTGTTGGTTTTCATAGCGAAAGTCCACCAGTGGATTCTCTCTTCGTTGTGTCCAAACTGAACTTTTAAAGAAACCTTTTCAGTTTTCTATTGCAGAAATGCATGAACCTGGTGGGGTTGTTTCTCTGAATGTTTTTAAGGTTCTTCTTACTGTAAATGTTTTACTTGAGGAACAATCTACCATATTTTCCACACTAGTAGGGTGCACTGGATTACAAGGTGCACTGTTAATGAATGGTCTATTTTCTATCTTTTTTCATAAGTGCACCGGACTATAATGCACATTAAGCGAAACAAACTAGTCAGATAAGTCATCAGTCCAAGCACGGACTGTATTACTCCTGACTGCGGTAGCCGTAATGTAGTGTAGCTAAAACATTTTGACTGAGCATCATGAGCGTCGTTTACCACACAAAGTCAGCACAACTAGAATTAATCAAATTAATTCACTAGAGGGCGCTGTTTTGCTCCAGAACAATATATAAGTCGTTTTGATAAAACTAAAGGATTTTAAGTGCGCCTTATACTCCGGAAAATACGTTAAGTTTTTCTGTTTTTGCCGTGAATGTTCTGTAACTTCAGCCTTGGCAAGGATTCTCTTGCAAAGTAGATTTTTGTTTTTTATCTCAATTGGATTTTTGTGGCAAAATAAAGGTTAAATAAAATAAAATAAAGCTCTGTGCATGATATTTACTGCAGCCAGGTCGGTGATAACACCCAAATGTTACCCAGAGGCAAGAGGATTATGGACAGGATGGGCATTACAACCTCTATTAGAATGATTACAACTGGAGACACCAGGGACACCAACTGTCCCCATTGCATGCATTGATCCGCCTAAAGCAGGTCATGATCGGGCCGCAGGACAGAGGATGGGGTATCTGTTCGAGTGTTTGCCCCAGGATGGGAGGGTAACATGAGAACAGCCATCAATACTTGCAGTACGCCAGTGGTTATGATTCAACGTTCACAAATAAACATTTACATGGACGCCAGGTTGAAAAACAAGACAATTATTCCAGCTCAAATGTATTTGTTTTCTACAAATCTATTAGGCCTGCCAGCCTGAAAGCACAATATGTGAATAATGATGTGAAAATACAAAGTAAATCAATAAAAACAATCTAATTATCACTATGTATAGCTTAAAAAAGGATGAAACCCTGGCTGAGTTTACCGGGCTTTTATGAAGCTCAACATTATTTATAAAAGTCCACTAAAACCAGTACATTTTCTGTACATGTGAACATAACTGCAGACAGACACATAATTATTACAGTGGGAATTTATCAAAGTAAACTTCACTTATATGGTCTTTTATAACAGTAAGAATAATAGGACTAATATTATAAGAAAAGTAAAGCCTTTTAAATTAAATGGATAATATAAACACTAACAATGGAGTACAATAAAAATTCAGAAGCCGAAAAATAAAAGTCTGTAGATGAACAACTGGAGTTCACCGAATCAGAAGGAGAAGGTTTGAAGCAAACTGAGCAAATATCTAAATAACACAACGGATAAATAAACCCATAATAATCAGAAATAATATCAATGCAGAGAAATGATCACTGCATTTCTGCTGAGTAAGTCAGACATGCTGCTGCTGCCACCTACTGGAGGACATGGCAAGAATTCAACCCATAAATGTGGCATGTGCAGCCCTGACATCCAGAAGAAGTTTGAATCTTTATTTTGTGATGCTGCTTTATCCCACCAGACGTTCCTCTAAATCTGACAGGATATTGTTGTTATGAAATGCAGCAGAGATTCACTGTGAAGCTTTTGCTCCAATATGCTGCTTTTTTACCAGATGAAAACAAATTTGAGAAGAAAGCAGAGTAAATCTAAACCAGGGAGGTCCAATGTGTGGTCCGAGGGCCATTTGTGGTCAATGCAGATGTAAATTTTTATTTCAATTAGGATTAGAATTAGGATCAATTTGATAAAGTGACCTAAATCATGTTTTATTTCCTGAGAACAAACTACATTTTGTCCATTTTCTTCAATCAATTTCAATTTTTAAGTGGCTGTTTTCTGCTTTTAAATTAATTTATTAGTAATAGAGCCTAAAACATTCAGATCCTCTGACTAAAATGGAGTTTTGGACACACCTATTCAATACACTTAAAATAAAGCAAAAGTAAGCCATATTCTGCTCTTGTTGCTAAAAAAAAAAAAAAAAAAAAAAAAAAAAAAATTCAAAATAAGATGAAAAATTGTTTTGAAATTGCTGCTATTTTTTTCCTGGCAAAGCTGCATGACCATTTCTTGTTTTAAATCTACACTTTAACATCCCGTCTATATACGTCCTGCTGTTTTGCTTATTTCATTAAAATATTGTCTATTTATTTTGTTTATTTAGCAGGTAAAAAGAAAAAAAATGTAACAGTTTTTAACGATGTCAAGTTGAATGAATTTTTGTTCTTTCAACTTGACATATTTAGCCACCATGTCAAAAAGTTTGGACACCACTACACACTCACTTCCTATAAAAGAAATCTATTTTATTTGTCTAAATGAAATATTTCATGCTTTGTTTATTGTTGAGCGGGACAAAAATTTCTATTAAAACTTTTTTAGTGCCGATTTTGACCCACGTCACTAAAAGGTTGATCTAAACTTCTCAGTTAAAGGAATTACTCCATGTTCGTAACACAATAGGCATTCCTTTTGCTGTGTTGGGAAAACAAATGTTCTCTTTTGAGGAATGACCCGGGTCCTGTTCACGGACCGTACAATGAGCCAGCCGCTCACACCCACAGTATGCCCGCCGTGTCCGTCAACAACAGAGAGGACGCCGTCGACTTCCAACCTGCAAGAACAAACAGCTTGTAACGTTCATTATTCATTATAACGTTCAGATCAAATTGACCGCCAGGTTCCCAAGAGTCTGCGTCAACACCAAGTTGGGATACGTCGTAAAAGCCTTAAAGGCAGCAACTAAAACGGCTGATTTTATTAACACAGTACTAATGTAGGGTCATTAATGAACAATCAAAGTGACTTCCACATTAGAAAAAGGCTAAACTGAAGGACAACATAAAGGTTTCTACATAAGACAACAGAAGAGCTGGTATTTTCGTTTCTACCTGGAATGTGAGAACTGAAAGTATCTGCAGCATACAGAGACAATAAACAGAAATGAAAGCTTGTCTGCAGGTGGGTAACAAAAGAGGCCTGAGTGCTCACTAATGCGCCATAAATCTGAGCGTACTGGTGGGTGGAAGCAGCACTTAGAGCCGCAGCTGAAGTAAGCAAGTTAAAGGCATATAGACAGGAAGATTAGCTGAAGAAAACCAACAAAAACTAAACATGACAGACCAGAATAATGCCTAGAATGACTGATATTATTACTGAACTGTAGGCTTGGGAACAGGACCTGGTGTTACATGAACACAGAGTAATTAAAAAGTATAATTTCTTTAACGTAAATAATTAATTTTTTCAATTTTCATTGCAAAACCCCCCACAAAATCTTACCAAGTATCTTGGTCCATTTTGCAGCTCAAATATCATAATACTCTTGAGATAAGAAAAACTAATTTACAAGTAACCATCAGGAGCCTGTTGTGAGTAAATAATTCCTTAATATTAAAGAAAAAGTACCATTGTTTTATTATAAGTCAAATGATCTGCCGATGGAAGTAGAACTGGGTTGCTAGGCAACGGGCTGGGCTTTTCTGGGGTTGCTAGGTAACTGAACAGGTCTCTTTGTGAAACAATCGGCCAATGGAGCTAGAACTTTTTCACCAATATTAGGGAAATATTGACTTAAATCAAACTCCAGTTTCTTGCTGAAAGGTTACTTGTGAGGTAGTTTTGCTTTATTTCACGTATGAACGAATATTTACACTAGAAAATAGACCAATATTACTTGGTAATGTTTTTGCAGTGTTCCTCTTAAATGCTCCTTTATTTGCTTTAAAGTCTGACTGACTGTGATGGCTTCTGATAGGAAAAGGCACAAAAGCAGAAAGGTTTGGAGATAAGCCTGATTTTCTATGACTAATCACAGCTTCTTTAGGCATGAGTAACACATTCTGCAGAAACGTCATAACATCGGATTGACAGCAAACTCAAACAAATATTTGGTATTTCAGAAGCTAATCCGACGCTTACGTAATCTTCAAGCACTCAGAGAGGGAACCAGTTTATTGGTACCCGAACCAGAACCTGTGGTCAGAGTTGGATACGAACCAGTTACATTTACTTGAGTAACTTTTTTGGAAAAAGGTACTTTTAGGAGTATTTTTACTACACTCTACTTTTTGCTTTTACTTGAGTCATTTTGTTATGAAGTATTTTTACTTTTACTTCAGTAAATTTCTGGATTTTTACCCACTGAATGAAAAACAAACATGTTTTATCCAAAATTCACCAGACTCAGACACACACCTGCAGTTTCTGTTAAAGTTTCTGAAGTTTTTTATTGAAAGATTTGGAAAAAATTATTCTGCCTCATTTTATTACTTATATGAATTATTTTCATAATCATCCTTAAAATACAAAAATTTCCACCTACCTTTAGATTTTGATCTGTCTGATGATGTAATTTTTAAGTATTAAATGATTGATAATTTGATCAGTTACTCAGTATTTGGATACTTTCTACCAAATACTGTTCTTTTACTTGAGTAAAAGTATGTTGAAGTAGAGCTACTGCACAATAAACAATAAATCAATTAATTGCATGATAAATTAATACAACAATTAGAAATGATCTGCATGTCTAGTGGAAGTAATCGTACACCTGAATTTAAGTCAAATAATAAACTTAAAACAGAGCCTTACACCGAAACTTGAACTTAATGCAATAACTTTAGGTAAAAAAGAAGATCATCCGTTATATTTTGGAGGACATTTTTTTTATAAGGATAATTTTTCTTGGTGTTCAAAGTTTTCAAATGTTTGTTAGTTTTTCTTTCTTCACTATTGCTGGTTCAATAATTGAACTTCCAAGTAAGTTTTACTAAAACTTCAAAGCAGAACAAGTGCTCACAGTAACAATTATGAGGCCAAATGTTACATTTGTCTTCCCAAAGCTCTAAGTTTAACACAAATAGGTTACAGTCAAACTCTTGACAAACAAACCCAGAGAATTTCTTGCTTCGTTGCTTTTCTGCACTGTAAAACCTCATCGCTGTGAAGTTTCAAGAGGATTTGGAGCAATTAGGCTTCCTCATCCTCTTTTCCACTGTAAAAACAACCTTTTTTTTTTCCAAGCAGCAAATCCAATTCAGTAAGCAGGCACAGAAATCCTCAAAGGTTTGTTCAGAATTAAACAAACACAAATCTGGTGCAAAACACGTCAAGCATGAGCCGGCAGTAGCTGACGTTTGCCAAGCAGAAACACCAAAAACAGATTGTGTAAAGAGAAAGCCCCGGAGATTTCCCACACTATAAAAACTTTGGATCTGGGTTCATAAAAGGCCCAGTGACGACAGTTGTGGCGCTGGAGTGGGGTGAGTAGGAAGGAGAGCAAGTCAGGACAGAAAGGAGAAAAAAACTTCATGTACGTGACTGTGAAGCCACCAGCCAAGCAGGTAGAGCTCAAGGAATTTCTTACATAATAGTAGAAAAGACATTTGCATCAAAAAGGTTTGCATTTGGACCGCTGCATTGGCGTTTGTAGGTCTCATTAGAACAGCTCATGACTGCTGAACTCGCACACAAAGAGAGTGAGGAGCGAGCTTTGCTCAGAAAGCACAACACCAGCTGCCATGTTTTCACCAGCCAAACCAAATATCCACACACATGCGCACAAAAACGCCGCCACACACAGAAATGGAAACTCTGATGCTATATGAAACCCAAGCTCCAGCTCTTTCTGCAGAACTGAATCCGGCACAAAGGAAGGTTCCTTTAAGTCGGCTGGCTTTATCTGATTTTTTTCCCGCCTCAAGTTGTTTTTCCTTTGCATGAAATACGGCAGCAGGGAACGTTGCTTAAAAGGAGCATCATGTAAAATCTACTTTTTTTTTTTAGCTTCCCATCATTCTATAATGTTATTCCCTCATCACAAACATGGCCTGGTTGGACTTAGCTCCACCTTCGGGGCACAGCTCCTCCTCGGATCTGCAGTTTCGAAGTTTCTAGTACTCAGATCAGCTCTTCCCCACTCAGCTCCTTCAGACTAGCCAGCAGCAATTAGCAAACACCTGGTGGAGCTGCTGAGCTCATTGCAGGGGCTACTTCTAAGAGCAACACTGGTGAAAACTTTGCTAAAGGGTTAATAAAGGAACCAAGTTGTGAAGGCAAAGTTTCAGAAAGAGCAGGAGTTTTTAAAGAGACAGAAGCCCAATTTCAAGGCGCTAAATTACAAAGTAAAATTTCGTTTCAGTTATATTTGATATATATAACATTTTTATATTAACTGCAGTTATCACGGTTATTTGATTATGCTATAAAACGGCACTATCCATCTGGAAAACACACAATGCTGCCCCTTTAAGCTCCAGGAAAAAAACCATGTTTGCCAATGAGTGCAAAAAATAAACGTCTTCTCCGCTTCTGCTGGGTTTTGTGATGGCCGGGGCAGCAGCCAGAGATGTTTGAGGTCTGTTCAAAGCAGCAGGTTGGACACAAAACACACAACACTTAGCTGCTCTGCAGCCCACATGGGGGAGGACTGGGAAGTTTAGACAAGCACACAAACAGAAAACATGAAGAAGCATGTCAGCTAACTGCTGCAGCTCTGGATCTCCACTGTAGGCTAATGAAAGCATTTAGCTTACGCTGTTAGAGAACCAGCTCTGACAGGCAGCTGTTTCTGATCCATCAGCAAGATATTTAAACAAAAAAGAAATGATGATGTGTTTTTGGTTGATTTTTGCACTACAAAAACTTACTTTAATCTCACTAAAAACATTCTGGTCTGAGTAGGATAATTACAAAACAGCCCATGAATATGTGCCAGAATTCAAATATCCTTTGAAGGGTTTTAAGTTTTTTGACAGTGTGCTAGATTTTCCATTCAAATTTATTCAAACTTTACGCAGCCATGTCATAACACCAAACACAAACCTGCCGGTGAATGGCTTCTGATGTGTTCACACAAGCCAACACAGAGTACGTCTGTAACTCGGTCAGTGACTAAGTGATTCGACCACAGAGGCGAAGGGGAAACACTTTCTCTGACTCTGAACTTAAAACTTTCCCACGCTTTGAAAAACTGATTTCCTCCCCTAACAACAGACAATGAAATAAAAACTCTGATTGTACTTCATAATTGTCTTTTTTAAAGATGTATATGGTTTTAAAACAACCAATTAAAATGAATGAAATGGAATATTAAAATATGTTTCTATGCAGAGACTTTATTAATAATAGATCTTGCAGGGGTGTCCAAACTTTTTGTAATATGGGGCAAAAAATATTTATTTTTTTAAAACTAGTTTAATTGGGAATTTTTTTAATGTAAGTTTTGAGTTAGATTTTTATGTAAATACAATGATATTTCTCAACTCAATTCAGTTCATTTACATAGTAATAATAATAATAAAAGTCGACTTAAGGCACTTTGCAAGAAAAAGAAAAAATATGGTATAATGGTAAATATATACTAATACACAACCTCTCAGTATTTTTCTGCCTCTGTTTCCCTAACATACTGAAATATCAGCTCCCTTCAGGACATCTGAACATAATGTTATTAATGTAATTTAAGTTTCTCTCCCTGTTATTAATAAGTTGCACAAAGTAGATGCACTGCAAGCCTAAAGAAATGACAGAAGTGTTGTGAAATGTGTAACACAGTTCTGATTATTTTGACGTCTTTCTTATCAGTTATTTTTAGAGATGAAACAAAAACAACTTTATAAAGGTGATTTTTCACATGAGAACAAAGTGGTGACATCCAGTCTGACTACATTCCCAGAAAGAGAAATGGTTTTGGTATTTGTCTCTAAGACAGGAATGTTGTCCGTCCAAGTTGATGCAACATGCTGCTTGTTTTCACCTAATGCATATTCTCAACAATCAAACTGAAAGTCAACTCCACCTTCAAAAACAAATCTCAGAGGAGTTCATGTGACAGGCAAGAGAAAAAACTAAAAGACTAAAAAATACACTAAAAAGGGGTAAGAACTTGAAAATATGTTGGCAATAAATCAATTAAAATGAGTATCTGGACTGTTGATCCTCTATTATTATTGAAAAGTCGACATTTTGAGAAACACTGCAAACACTAGAAACCCAAAGTAGTTTTAGGTCTAAGTCTGAATAAAATAAGTCTAAGCACCACAAATCTGCAAAAAAACTTCCAGAAAACTGCAAAACAGCTGAAACACTGACTTCCTTTAAATCTAGACCAAAAACCCACCTGGTCAGAGTTGCTTTAGAAGCGTCATCAATGAAACATTAATCAACAATCTGATGTGTAACGGTGAAACGTGACGAAATATGACGCATCAGTTGTTGACTGTGACTTTGTATTTTTATGTTTTTATGATGTAAATCACTTTGAAAGGCTAATTTTGCTAAACTTTGAATTATTGATTTATAAAAATGGTCTCAAAACTATAATGTGAAATTTATTATCATGACAGGTACAGGGATGCACCGATACAATAATTTGGGTCGATATTGATATCTGATATTGATGTGATGACCGATAACCAATATTTACCGATGTTATTTATATTTTGACACCTTTGGAAAAAAACCAACCAGAAACAGATAAAAATAAATGTCTGTTGTTCATATCGACCCAGTTTCATTTATCGATACGTTAAATCATGTTTTAAATGTTTTTTACAAACTGATTGGTTATGATTGCCTTTATAACCCATTAATATTTTTGAAAATGGTCTCAAAATTACATTTATTACAATAATTTCTTTGACAGTTTATTGCTACAGACCTGTAGTTGTAATCCCAAAAATTAAAGCCTCGTCATAGAAAGTTAATGGGCCATAAATCGTTTTGAGATCAGAGCTGTTAGATGAGAGCAGAGGTAGTCAGCGGCGTGCGGTTTGGGTTCTGTTGTGGACAGTGACTCAGTGTTTCCACAATGAGATCTGCTGAACAAGAGGCCTCCCACAACACCGCTTGTGTCAGCTCTTCAGACCGAACCGTGTTGAATGGGAACAGCTGGCATCCAGTCAGAGTCAAACGGACGTAATGAGAGAGTTGATGCTCTCTGAGGCAGCTGGGCGGGAAATAGTCTTCCTGTCCTCAGAAAACGGGTAGCTCTCCAAATTGTTCATAATTGAGCAATTATAATTTTTTTTTTTTTAATTGAAGACAAATTCAGATCAGAGTTCTTACACTGTGGATGAGAGTAAAAACAATTAAAAGTTACAAACATCCATAATAATAGTAAATGAGCTGAACGAAACCACGCTGTGGCCTTTCTGGCCAATAAAGCTGCAGAGATCTGCAGCAGATGTGCAGCAGGTGTGTGCAGGAGGTAGAAGGCTTTTCTTTCTAAAGCCTTCTACCGAAAATGTTTGCCAACAGCTGCAAGACTGTTTCCAAAAGGTCCATGAAGAAGATTAAAGGCAGCAGGAAAAACAACAATTTTGAATCCAGACTGAATCACATTCAGTTTAAGTTAACATTTACTCAATCCATTTCTTCTTTAACAAACATAAAATACTGATATTCCAGTCTTCCAGAAGTAAACAAGCTGACTTCATGGGAGCTCATTTTTACCGGTTCCGTTCCTCTGTGAATCGGTGCTGCCCGGCTACTGAGAGGAATGCTCTTGTTGTTGACTACGGTCCAGTTTCAGAGGGATTTACTGGAAAGAAAAGCTCAGACCAATATGTGGCCGGTGCTCCACTGAAAGCACCACACACGGAGAGCCAGATTTATTTCATTGGCAAGAAAATCACAAGGCAAAAAACAGCAACAAAAAAACCCAAATCTGTTAGTGAAAAGGAAGCACTGCTTCCAAATAAGAGCGAGAAAATCTTAGCAAATACAGTGATTTAATTACCTGATTTTTTTTGTCACGTTAAAACAAAAATACTACAATCACTGCTTAATAGCAAGTTACAGAAAGCATATCGTGAAAAACAGCGATCATGTGACCAGCAGACAAAAGCAGCATGTCCTGTAAATAAACAATATCTGAGATTTCTGAGCCTGATTGTGTTGAAAGTCTTTTTGAAAAGCCAGGGGACTGGAGCAATAAAGATCACTTTATTAGGTCTTTAAATATGTAGGTCCTGTGGTTTTCTTATCAGGAAAATATATCCAAAATATTCAATATATGAGCTGCTAACAGATTTGTTTTCAAACTGTCATAAAGAATACCAGCATGGAAAACAAGACCTAGACACTATACAAATAAAATCTCTGCAACATATTCAAACACAAACACTTAGCTGGAAGGATCTCCCGTTTCCCTTTTCTGACTCACATTCCAGACACGTTATGCAAACGAGCTCATAAAACTGTCTGGATAGGAACATGGCAGCGACAGGTTCATACACACAACTACCTACACTGTTCTGGCAAAAAAAGGGCCGAATCTAACCAAACCACTCCCTCAAAGCAAAACCAGGAGCTAAGAGAAAGTGGATCAAAAGATTTGATAGTGAAGTCATTCATAAGTTTTGACTCCTCAAACAACTTCCTGCTTTTTTTGCTCAGTGAAAACTATCTGCGTCCAAAATATGAAAACATATTAAACGTTGAATCTCTGGGAGTTGATACAGCAACTTCGTTTTTATCTGCTTTTGTCAATTTGTCTGCATTTCTGCATTTTCACACTGTGAACTGCGTGAAAATTTTCAACCCCTGTAAAAACGCTTTAGCCAGGGGTGTCCAAAGTGCGGCTCGGGAGCCATTTGTGGCCCTTCGACTGAACTACAAATTTGGCCTGCAGATGCAAGTGGAGACTTTTAATTTGTAATTATGAAAATTATTACCAGCATAATTTTCCAACAAAGGAAAATGTAAAGTACAACACAAAGTGTTTTTATAACCAAGTTTTAACAAAAGGTAAAGCCAACTTTACACAGAGACTTTTACTTTGCTGCACCTGAATCATCTTTTATTCTTTATTAAATTTGGCAAAACACAGCAAGCAATTTTCAAAACATTTACCCAAAACCTGTTCTTATTTCTGAAAATACATTTATTCAGTCAAGCCAAAAAACAACTGAAAACTAGATGTCTTTCCTTTAATAGAGAAAACAAGAGTGGATTAGGTCCTTTGCAGAAACAAAGGGTTTGTTTGGCACAGACTTATTGACACCAGTTAGTTTGCAATAAAAAAAATCCAATCATTTCTCAGCAGCCTTCATCCTCATTCCTGTTGAAGCAAACAGGTCAGAGCTAATATCATCTGCCTGTTCTCACCTGCTGCCATGACAGGAATGCAGTTCCCACCTCATAATAAAACACACACACACACGCACACACCCCCACCCCCACACACGCACACAGCAGGAGTGACATACTACACCAGCTGCAGATCCATGCACAAGGCAAACATGCGTGCAGACTGGGAAGCCTGGCCGGTCCGCTGTACCCACAGGAAAAGTTCATGTGTTTACCTTCAACAATGCGCAGCGGAAACAATGAGGGACTCCAAACAGGTTTCAATAGGCGGTCTCAACTTCACCTTGTAATTATATTCATAACGTTGCAGAAATATGAATCTGAACATCTTGCAAAAGCAGACGTTGATCTTTTTCACGTTACAACCGTCTATTTCAGTGGGATTTTATGTGATGGACCAATATAGAGGATATTTGTGATGAGAGAAGGAAAATTAAACCTGATTAAGAAGAAAATCTGAATTGACCATGCGTGTATACTTTGCAGAACCAAATATGACTGCAGGTTCAGCTGGAAGCACTTATGTTTGTATCAGATTCTAGAAAGTTAACCTGACAATTACATAAATGTACATCTTTGCAAAGTGGAAGTGGAGCCTCCTGCACAAAGTCAACAACAAAACACTTGTCTTTTCCAGCAGCCATTGTACAGCGCATGCAGCGGGGAAACCAGCTGACTGATTAGGTTGCTAGGTGACGGGCGGTGCCTGCTGATTGGTTATATTACATTCTGGATGGTTTTGAAAGGGCTCATTTTCCATACACCAAAAAACAAACAAATTACAGAAAAACTGATATTTTTAGAAGAAGCAGAAACCAAAATGGAAGTACAAAAACATGCAAAATGTGACATTTTGAGTAATAAAATCCCTTTGAGGTGCTTAGGATGTTATTTCTATTCACTGATGCAGATTTCTACACATTACTTGAAGGCTAAAATTGACTGCAATAAGAGGGAGAAAATGGCGTACAGATCTATGAAGCGCTCAACTCTCATTTAGCAGAAATGACCAAGAACAAACTCCCCAAACCTCCCCAGTCCTTCAGCCCCGTTCCTCGAGTCAGGAAGGATCTTTATTGGATCACAGAGTGAAGCTTTCAGAGTGCCGGGTCAGGAGAAGGCTACGTTTACTCCCTGAGTCAAACACAAACACACTACCTTCCACAGGCTTTCCCTCTTACACACAGACTTTATTGTTCCCATTAATTTCAGACTCTGATGTTTTTTGCTCCCAGTTTTCGGCACGCTTTTCTTTGTTGATGTTTTTTCTGGCGTATCTGTGCATGCTTTCAGCATTGGTCTGTTCAGTTGCGCTACATTTACATCATGCTTTAGAGAATAAGCCTCAACCTGATGATGTTTGTAGTTATCTGCTGCTTTGGCTCGGAGTCTGAGAAATGTGCTGGCACAAGGTGCAGATGTGCTTTTTATTCACATCTGCAACGCATGTTGGCAGTAACTGAACACAAGAACTAAAATTAAAAACACTCATACTGTGTGTATGAAAATAATCAAAGGCAAACCAGATGCTCGTCTGGCTGCTACTCCACTTAAAATGACTCATTTTTCTGACTCCACTGTAAAGTGCATTGAGCAGAGAAGAACCAATCTGTTGGACAATTTCCTCTGGCCAACAGGTGAAATACTTGAGGGTTAGAAACTATGCTTAAATGAGTAAATAAAGTTGTAATTATTTCACTTCTTGATGGATTCATAAATGTTTTCTTTTATGATCAATCTTTGATGGATTTGAATTACATCCAGGTTGACAAATGAGTTGGGAAGTGTTTAAAACCGTTTATAGTTTTGAACAATTGATTTTTCATTAATCAACAAACTTTGAAATCAGTTTCTGTCCATACTAATCCGACTTTTGTTGGCCCTAATCCACAGAAGTTGAAGGAAGGACATCACGCCTTCTGTCTGGTTAATTATTTGCTCATTTTTTTAACAACTGCTGTCATGCATGCTGCTCACATCAAGGTTTTAATTTTATGATACCAAGTTCAGATCCTACCTCATAGATAACTGACTATCACCTTGAACCATAAACCAGTCCACAAATAAGCCAAATATGTGACGTTAAATCATCAAAGCATAATTACTTTTCAAACTAACATGGGCCACACATCTCAGAAAAACGGAGCGAGTTCACCAGTGGATGGGAAAGTTTGCAACGTCAGAACTTATTATGCGTTTCCATCTGACATTTTGTGCATACATTTTTTTTCTGAAAAGTCAAAAAAAACCACAAGCCTTAAAACTTTTTTTATTCAAAATTAAGGAAATTCTTTCAAATTTTGCAGTTTCCATCAACCTTATAGATAAAAAAACATTGATGGAAAAACAGAATATTAACCTGTGTTTTTATGACGTTCAACTAATTGGATTATTTGTGTGGGTAAGTGGGCGTATGCATAATATTATGATTTTATTGCAACACAAATTAATCAGGAAATATGACGTCTTACTCCAACTACACTTCCAGGGACAGGTTACATATTACCACAAGCATCTGTAAAAACACACCCTGGTGTTTTCAACCTTCAAGTTTTCAAGCATGTCATCTGTGTTGCTCTGAATCAGCTCTGGAAAAGGGGCAACTTGCTGCCGACTCAGTTTCCCGTGCAGCAACCATTTGTTTTATGGGGTGGAAGGATTTTTACGACAGCCTGCTTCATTATGAAACCATTTATCTTTACCTCACAACCTTTTTTCAGCTTCTGATCGGGTTTGTGCACCAATAGTTACAAGTCTATCTTGCAAGTTTTGAATGATGTATCATTTCTATTTTGTGTCTTTTTTCTACACATTTGCAGAGATGAAGCTGATTACTTCCCCACAACATGAACCATATTAGATGTTTTTGTCTGTTCCCAGCAGTGTCATGAGGTTAACAGTGTGCCACTGTGACAGGATGCGTCACCAGTTCAGTTTCACATCAACATGTGTTGAAACCACTGGGGCTCCAACCAGGTGACAAACTAAAAACAAACTTTTTACTGTAATATAAAACATCCTCCATTTGTTGCTCCTCAAAACCTTAAGATTGTCTTTATTTTTATGACAAGCCACTTTTAGGTGCTTGACTTGCCGTAATTCGTCTGTATCGTCACTTGAACCAACATCTGTTGGGGATACCACAATGAGTTACCTTCACATTGCCAATAATAACACCGTCACATGGGAAACTAGCTTCCATCTCTCAAACCGTCAACCACAACGCCCTCACATGCTGCGAGTGAGCAGCAATCATGCAGCAACAATCACAAACTTAAGTTCACGAATGTCAGAAAACAGGACAAAGATCAACGATGCGACGGCTGAAGTTTCAAACTGTCTTGTTCTTGTCCATGATAAGGAAAGTCACAGACTGTTCAGTATAGGGGGCTTTTGAGGGTTTGTGTTGATATTTAAGAACCGTGGGAGCTGATTTATAGAATGATTGGCTGATTATTTTTGTATTCCATCAATCCTTTCTGATCTGGGTTGGAAATTTTGCTTTGATTTGTGGTGATAAAACATTTAGTAGTGGGTCTTCGTCTCTTTCTGTCCTCAAGAGACTTAGAGATATGGACATTTCACATTTACTGATCCGCTCCACCATCAACAGGTTTCAGTGTAAATGATAACACCAAAGGTACCAACTCTGAAATCTTTATTTTCATAGTCGGTTTAAGGTTTGATCCTAATCCACATAGAGAACGGTATCCTCTAATCCTTGTCTTTGCTGCTGATTCTCTGTAACCGTAATAGCGGAGATAAGGAAGACCGTAGGTGTTTGCAAAGTTTCCACTGTGGTTACTGATGCATATTTGATGTTTGAACTGTAACGATTCCATGAACGATTCGAGTACCTCAATTATTAAAATTCCTGAGAG
The DNA here is from genome assembly GCA_903066815.1 of Brachyrhaphis roseni. Classification (NCBI taxonomy): domain Eukaryota; kingdom Metazoa; phylum Chordata; class Actinopteri; order Cyprinodontiformes; family Poeciliidae; genus Brachyrhaphis; species Brachyrhaphis roseni. The sequence continues at coordinate 53,519 of CAEFZY010072048.1, forward strand.
CAAGTTATCTGCCTCAAAGCTTCCTTAAATTATGTTTTATTATTTAGAGCACTGTGTTCCAGCCGGGTGATTGATTATGTTGCACAACTCTCTCACTTCCACCTCTGAGTTGTTACTAAGCGCTAAGTGCTAGCAGGATAATCCAATTTTTAAGCTTTTTCTGGGGGGATTTTATCGATTGATGATAATGTCTGGGTTTTTATCGTTTTCCAGCGGATCAAGGTGCTGTAGCGTAGGTGAAGCTTTACGGACAAACCAGAAAATAAATCTGCCACAATCCTGGTCACAACAAAATGTGCGCATTGTGGTGGTACACAGCTGTCATCTGTGTTTCATGTATGATGAAGGAGCCAAATGCCTTCGCCAACATGGACACAAAAACTATAAAAGGCTGGACAAAGTGAGAGTTCATCTATTAAATGAACGGTAGATGAATATATAAACTAAAAACTGAATTATAGACACTTTTTATAAGTGTGTTTGTGAGCCAACTGCTTTATTATTAAACTGAATAGCATTTCCTATCTTTGTATAATTTATGTCCAGGTTACCTTACAAATTTAGCTATTATTGTTACAGGTTAATTTTTTATACTACAGAAAAGAGATTCTGTAAGAAAAGTAAGAAAATTGAAAATTAATATCGTTAGTATCATGCCCAGTTCACACTACACAATTATCGGGCCGATTTTGCCCTTACGACAATCTTAGAACCTTTTGAGTTCTAAGATTGTCGCTTGCGACAATCGTAACCGATCATCCTGTAGTGTTCGGTGTGTTACGACTGATCGGGTCCAGTCGGTAGAACGTCGGGACAGCTTTGATCTAAAATCAGGGATATTCAACATGTTCGATTGTCTTGGCTCGTTTATCGCAGTGTCTGTGGTGTTTCCCCGACTGGGAGCGAGAAGGCAGCCTGTTGAATGTGACAGGTAGCCAATCAGAAAGCGCGGTGACGTAAGCACGGTAGGGAATCCCAAGATCAGCTGGCATGGCGCAATCGAGAGTCCGCTGGACTTCTGACGTGGAAGATTGTTTGGTCGAAATGTGGAAAGAACGCGAATGTTTATTTAACATTTCGTCTAAAGAGAATCACAACAGAAATGAGAAAGAAAGAAGCTGGAGCCAAATGAACCCGGTATCTTCTGCTTCTCCTTAGTGCTGCGATGAATGAAATGTACTTTAGAGAGAATTAGATCTCATAAAACCATAAGCAAGGCTTTATCCTTGTTCGGAGCGGCATGCTATTGGATCGGGTTTTTTTTTTTTAAAAATGACAGAAAAATTATAAAATTATTGCACAGATTACATTTAGAAGCGCATTCTAACCTTTGGTTGAAATGGCGCATTTGATTTCATTCTGTAGTAATAACACAGAATTTAGACTATATTTAGACTATTTGTAGTCTAAATATAGGAGCAAATAGAGAAAAAATATATAAGTGCAGAAAACTGTGACAAGCGCAGAGCGCCGCAAAAATATTGCGCGGCTTCAGGAGCGATGACAGAAAATGTACAATTAACTCCCCATGCGGGTTAATTAAAGGAGCTGGAATACATTAGTTAACCTTTCGCGGTCAGTTGGGGGACAAAAGGATAACTGCCAGCTGATTTTCTAAAAACGAATATGCAGGAAATGTTTTCTTCTCACCTCCATATTGTGGTGCAACAAATAAAGTCCTTGCTCGCGATGTCTCCAGTTCTTAATCCAAGGCTTTGATTTTTAGTTACGTCTTTTTTGGGTTAAAATAAGTCCACAAACTAAAGTTACCGCTTCAACATCGTTGTCCATGTTTGTTTACTCTAAATTAAGGTAGCGCAGAATTTTAAGGGATTTCCTATTTGGAATGTCGTTGAGTGAAACCTGACACTACGATCGAACCGTTACACCTACGATTTTAAATTGGCTAGTGTGTGGTCTCTTACGATTTGAGAGACTATTCTAAAATCGTGTAGTGTGAACTGGGCTTTAGTGTTTGGAAATGAAACAATTTGTTTTCTCATTTTCAAAGCCCAAAAATGGGGGACTTTGATTTTAAGACTTGCGAGTAAAAGGTAGTAAAGATGGATAATTTAAACAATGGAACAAGAAATATTTAAAATGTTTTCTGTGACGTCTATCTTTTCCCATACTTATCCAGAATTTAAAATAGATTTAAAGACTTTTCCTGACTTTTAATACTTTGCTCTACCTCTACCATCATTGAGCCTTTTTTAATATGGGGTGAAAGATTAATTTGTGAGTCACTAACTGCCCTAAATGTAGAGAATGAACTGTAACCTAAAACAAGTTTAGGAGAGCAGCCTGGGGGGCCTGTGTCTGGTGTTTCTGGTCTATTAACTGGTTTTTTCTTGACTGTGCTTGAACATGCATGTTGGGTTACATTTTAAAAGGAGGACTTTCCTTTTTTAAAAATCAAGGACACATTTATTTTATAGCCTAATTACTGGCAGCTTTAGGTAACACCAAGTACTGGAAATGCACCACTTCTGATGGACAAACAACTTCCTGGTTGAGAGATTCTCGTATTAGTAACAGCTTTCTGTTTACATCCAGGTTTACCATTACAAGCACTGACAGGTTTAGCTCTTCTGCTAAACGAGCAGCAGTGACGTTTACCACAAAGTCAACAAAAACAACCCACTGCAGCCACCAAAGTTTTAAGGAAATTAGCTGGAAAGCGTGCGTGACCAATACAACTACAAACGAAGTTACCAGTTCCATAACTGCTAGTGGGAGGGACTTTTATCCCACTGGCTTTTTTTATTCAAACACCTACAGTTGCTCTCGTGGCTAATAAATCACAGCAGAGGTACAGCTGCTACTCTGAACAAAAAATGCCCTGAGCCACATTAAAACCAGTTAGGCATAAATCAAAGTAAAATGAAAAGAAAGCAGACAACAAAATGAGCTGTACATAAAATGAAATCCTCTATGTCTGCATAATTCAGTTGGAAACGCAAATGAAACAGGATTTTGGTGACTTTTGGAGCCGCTTCCTCTGACTCAAGCAGTCAACAACTGGAAGAAATGTCTGAGACCAGAAAGGGTTCAACTCAGCTCAACCAAAGGAAAAGTGTCTTCCTGTCACACTTGGGTTGGGTTAGTGTTGGAAATTATACTCAACTTGAAAAAACTAATCACTACTCTGCTAAGTTTTCAGGTTTTTACAAAGTGTTGGTGAGAAATTGCGTCAACAACATGAACAAATATAGTTTTCCAAATAACAATAATTAAAAATGTGCTAATATTTTTATTATGTACCCAACTGGATGAAAAGATTCCCTTCAGATTTCATATAAACAGTGAAATGGTGCAACTTCAGGCCATTTTGATTTAATAACTTCCTATCTACAGATTAAATAAAGAAAAAACTGATGCCAGAAGAATAACCAGGTATTAAAGTAAAGTGTTTCTTCACTAATAATGTTCTGGTTTTGCTATTTAACAAACATGTTTAATTATCTAATTATGTTGCTGCAGTTTAACATTTCAACAGAAAATGTTTCTGAAGTATTTAAATGCCAGTCACTTAAAAATATGTTAATAAAAACTCTGTGTCTGTATTTTGGAAAATCTAAACTTAAGACATGAATTTTAAAAAATAGCAATTGAAGTTGAAACTTAAGTTTTGTCTGAGTTTGTCTGTTATGTTATAATTTAAATAGTTTTAAATTATGTAAGAAAATTACAAAACTAAAGTGTTGTTACGGTTAATCATTTTTACAAGTTGGAAACAAGAAAAACAGAAAACCAGACAATTAATGTGACCAACTAAAAGTTAAGTTGTTTAATATTAACAAAGGCAGCTTAGACAAATTAAATAATTTGAACTAGTAGGTTACAGTAGCAATAATAGAAGCCACTTTTATCACATTATTAGGTTTGCGTGATATAAACTGATATAGCTATAAACTATAATCCACGTATAAATTGAAATATTTTGGCTAGTTATACAAGTTATTCCTTTAAAATCAAAGTGATACTCAAATAGGCCTGTCACAATAAGATAATATATCAATTAATCGCGTGATAAATTAAAACGAGCTCAATAATGTCCATTTGAATCATTTATTTATTTATGTTTTCTGTCTTTCTACCAAAAACTGCTCATCAGTCTGGTGTTTTTGTCTCAACTAGCTCTAAATTTTGTTTACAGAGACTTCATAATTCACTTTATTTTCTGTTGTTTTGTTTATTTATTTTGGATATTAAAATGTTTTCCAGTTCCAGTGTTAAATGTTCATTATTAATTTATCACAATAACTTTTGGGATAATTTATCATCCAGAAAATTTTTTCAAACACTTATAAAGAGTCATTAGATTTTACTGTAAATTAGAGTCGCTCCATTGAGTTTTTCATGGGCCTGTTAGTATTTTCTTTGCCTCTCTGCATAGAGGTAGACAAACAAACATCGCCCTCTAACATCTTTGAGCATCACGTTCTTTGCTGACAAGCCAGCGGTTTTGGCCGCTGCAGACAATTACACTGATCCGCTTCTTCTTCTGCTCTCTTCCTGGTGGCTCCGAAAGCAGCAAGCCGCCACTTAAGAGTCTCTCTCTCCTTCACTCGCACTTTCCCTGGAGAGCCTGCGGCTTCAAGATGGCTGGAATTCCCATAAAGTCCAATCTCAGCTGCGCGCAGTCAAAACCGCCGTAATTCACCCCGGCAAGATTTGTCGTCCGTTACCACCACGGCGTCTGGACGGCAACGGGGAAGGTGGGCAGGGAGCGAAGGGCCGGACGAGACGGGGAAAAGTTGACGAAGCACTAAAGGTGGGCAGGCCGAGGTTTCCCGCCGAGCTCAACGTCTGCGAGGGAGACAGACTCACCTTCATGCAGGACAAAGTTTCCAAAAGCGCCACAAGACACAGAACCAACCGCTTTGAGTTGGGTCCAATTGGGAGCAAAGACGTGACTAATATTTTAATTGCTTTTTATTTGCATTAAGTTATGCCTAGTTTCAGTTTTCTTTACAATTTTTTCCCAAAGAAATACAACTAGTATTGTCACGATAACGTTATTGCTACAAACGATAATATTGATGATTTGAGACCATTTTCAGGTAGTAAAACTGCACAAAAATGAAAGAACATATAATCAAAGATCAATAAATTTTAAATTCTGGGAAACTGGAAGACATTCTAAATATTACAAATAAATAAACAAAACAATAAATAAAATGAATTATGGAATCTCTGTAAAGAAAATTGTGGTTAAGAAGAAATGGCTGGTTGAAATGAAAACAGCAAACTGAAGACTTTTATCATCCAAACAATAAATCATGCAAATGGAAATTATTGATATCATTTTAGTTTGTCATGCTATTAATTGATTTATTGCTTATTGCAACAGGCCTAAATACAATATACAAAAATTAGAATAAATCTCTAACTTTTTTCTGATTTTGATCTAATTTGATTTAAATCAAAATTCATGCAGTTGGTATGTTTATCAACTGAAATTTATGGGGATCCCCATTTCCAGAGAATTTAATGAATCTAAAAAAAAAATAGGTTTATATTACAGAAAAAAAATGACCTATTTCTATCTCTGCTCAGCTTCCTGATGTACACCTAAAATATTCAAGAATAAAATGATACATATGCCATTTGCAAAACAGCCAATCCAGGAGCACCATTTGATTTCATTGGCGCTGATTGGCTGAACATCCAAGGAAGTAGAGATGAGCTATCAGTGAATATTAAGGTATATTTGGTGTTTCAACTATTAAATTGTGTATTGTTTTAACATTTCATAAAGAAGTCAATCATTTTCCTCCCAGCCGTTCTAGAGTCTGCATCTGAACTGAATCATTATCCTGATGGAGGAAAGACGACGACCGTCTGGTTGAGTTTTCCAACAATCAACTTTATGTTTCACTGCAGGATGTTTTGGTAGCTTTAGGGCGTCGTTGTGGGAACCACAGATTCAAATGCAGCAAAGAAACCCCAAAATAAATCCAACCCTCTTCCATGTTTCATATTTTCTGTCATGGCTTCAATTTTCTTCCTGCCAACATAAAGCTGATGCAGCTCTACTTTATCCCATCAATCTCAAGTGTCTTCTGCCAAATAAAATGTAAGGCTTGTCAACACGAGTGTTGGTCCAGTCCAGTTTGGCTTTCTGTGTTGTTTTCCACCAGTTCAGATCCTGCACACTTGACCTCCAGCAGAACCAAAGTTAGAATATTTATGAGTGCATAAATATTTTTAGAGTTTTCTTCAAGAGAATATAGTTAATGTTAACACACTCTAGTCTTTCTGTATTGAGATTGATTCCAGATTACAGTTACTCATCAGCTGCCAATTATAACAAAACTACTAAATCTGAGTAAATCAGCTGACTCTGAGGTTTGTCAAGAAAATATAGAGAAAAGTATTTTTTTAGCTTCTACTTCAAGCTCTTTACAAATATCCTCTTTTGGTGCAACTGCACAGCAGTTTGGTACATCAGTTCACCAACAAAAACACAGGAGAACATTCCAGACTTTTCCAGGAAAATAGATCATGCAAATCATTAATATTGTATTATAAAATAGACTTGGAGTGCATTTTGTGCTATGATGCCTTCACTTCCCTCTGTGATCAATACGTTCTTAGATACAGTAAGACATCATTGCTTTCCCTGTGGTCATTTATCCAATCAGTACTGCACACAGAAATAGCAATATGTTACAGAGACATTATGCAGACCCAAGTCAAATGTTTAATTTGGGGTTTTTTTGGCGAGAGCGTAAACCAAACAAACACCCAAAATCCACTAGTGGAGGATTTCCAGTGCCAGTTTTACTGGTGCAAAGTGCTGATCAGTCAATCTTTATCTGATCAATAAATCCACCAAACTGAGTGAAATCAGGTCGTTCTGATAACAACACTCCTCGGTGTGGAAGCTGTTACTGAGTGAAGTTCAAAAATGGCTGTTTTAGGAATGAATGATTTTGTTACAAAAGATCTGGATATTTTGGCTAAATTTCTCCAATAGTTGCTCTGACTTTTTAATCATTCGCCGTATTGATCACGGACTATAACTGAGGCTGAGTCAGCAGTCAGCTGAACATAATGTTTTTGACTAATTTTGAGAAAAAAACTGCAGTGGGAATTTGTTGATTTTGTGTGAATTTTGAGGATTTGTGAAAAACTGGAGGAACTTATTGAAGTGATTTAGAGTCTAGGGCCACATAAAAAGCTATGGCAGACCAGATTTGGCCTCCGGGCCTTCAGTTTGACATATGTGGTCTACAATCTTCAACTCTGGGTCTTATATTTGTGAACAAAACATGATTGTTATGATTTGCACAAAAGCCTCTCTGTAAAGATGCTAAGGGAGCCTTTCTCCGACCCGCACACCCACAAACAAACCCAGACAAGGAGAGCTTTTCAGAAACGGTTTTCCTTTTGAACGTTTTTTTCTGATAGTCGAATGAAAAAGTGCTCGCCCAAAACGGCTGCCAGCAGTTGAACATGGATGGGAGTACAGCGGGAGCTATTTTTGGGGCAGGGAGCGTAACCGAAGAACTGACAGGCCAGCTGTGTTTCCCCAGCTTCATGAAAGGGAGGAGGAGGAGGAGGACGAAGAGGAGGATGGGCACAAAGAAATGAGCACATTTTACTGGCGTCACCCTTGCTTAGGGTTTACACAAACTACATCCTGAGGGTAATGCAAGAGCCTGAGAGGAGAAGCTGTGACGTTAGATTGGGTTTCAACAAGGCAGACGTGTAATAAAGACGGATTTTCCCAAACAGAACCAAATCCTCTAAAATAGTTCCTGAACAAAAATCAGTTCTGCTCATTTAAAAGTGGAATATGTCCTTCATCTGTATAAATGCCACAATAAGCAATACTTTAATAAAATGCCCCAAAGGTTATTATTTTGATAAACGATAATGTTGTTGTTTTAGAACCATTTTTAAGTAATTTAATGGTAATGGCATAAATTCTAATAAACATTTAACATTGGAACTGGAAGACATTTTAAATATCCAAAACAGATAAACAGAAACACCTGCGACAGACTGGCGACCTGTCCAGGTGACCCCGCCTCTCGCCCAGAACGTAGCTGGAGAGGCACCAGCACCTCCCGACCCCATTATGGACAAGGGTGAACAGAAAATGGATGGATGGATAAACAGAAACACCAAATAAAATGAATTATGAAGTCTCTGTAAACAAAACTGTTTAATCATCCAGTTTTTGGTAGAAAAAGAGAAAAGACAAAAACGATAAATCATGCCAATGTAAATTAAGAGTTTGCTTTAATTTATCATGCAATTAATTGATTTATTGATTATTGTGACAAGTCTAGTCTCAACTAGACCATGTTTTTGAAGGAAAATGTTGTTTACAAAGAATCTATTATTCTTTTTTTGTTGTTGTTTTGTTTATTTTGAATACTTAAAATGTCTTCCAGTCCCAGTGTTAAATGTTAAGTAGAATGTAAACATTATTGATCTTTGAGAATGTGTTCTTGCATCATTATGCCATTGTCATTATATTACCTGAAATGGTATCAAAACAACAATATTATCATTTATTACAATAACTTCTCAGACAATTTATCATTTCATTTTTGAAAATAATCTGTAGAAGGGACTAAACTTATTTCTAATTGAGCCCACATATCTGTGTTAAAAGTTTTCAGGATATTTCAGATGATGAAATATCCTGAAATTAAATACCAAGCTTTCATTGGTTACAAGTGGAAAATAATCATGGTTAACTAAAAAAGAAAAGCCTTGAAAAAGTTAAATAATGTGTTTTTCTTAGCATACTGAGTTACTGAAATAGAAACCAATAATCTTCTGGCAACATAAATAATATTAACATCATTAATTAATATGAACTCTTTTTAAAAGATACAATTTCAAAGATTAATTGTTTTGCAGAAAATTAATTGGACCCTCTTATTCTCTGGTCACATGCCTTTTTCTTTTTGCCATTTCTGCACTGCATCTAAACTAAACAACTCAAAATGTGTCAGAGAAACAGCTTCCACACTGTTTGTGTTTCACAGCCTCCTGGTTCTGCAGTGTACCGTGTGTAGTCCCCTCACCTATTAGCATGTGATTCTGGTGGTAAATTCCAATTAAACGGGTAATTTAAGCCACAAGAAACTCATTATTAACTCAGTTCAGCGAAACTCCAATGAAAGCAGAAATAAGGAAGAGTTCCCTCTCTAAAGTGGGGCTAATATATGTCATTTTAACTAACTTTAACAGGAATTGCTAATTTTTCCCAAAAAAGAAGATATGATGGTTTTATTTACCTCTGCCGTCCGGAAGAGGGGCGGCTTCTTTAAAGCCAGCTTAAAAGTAGTTTCCATGGCTCCGGTCATTTTCATAACTTCGGTTCAAACCTTCTTCAGGTTTTGTCTTATTTCCTTACTCCTTTTTGATATCACTTCTTGCCTCCTGGCTGCTCCTTAGCCGAACCGAACAAAGAATAAATCACATCCTCATGGATATCGTGGTCGTCCAGCCGAGCGTGGATGGAGTTTAATCCAAACGAACCGACCGGGAACTCCTTCTTCTCCTGAAGAGAAGGAAAGAAACTTCACTTTCAGCCAACTCGCTGTCCCCACTCGTACGGAAACTAGTAAACGCCATTAAAGTGTGACAGGAACTAACGTGTATGTGACCTGTTCGCTTGTTTTCGGCACATTTTGGGTAAAAAAGTAAACTCCACTTCGGCAGCCAGCGTCAGTCATATTCAGGAGTTCAGATTTTTTTTTTTTTTTTTTGATCCCTCCTCCAGCAGAGAGTTGACGACATCTGTTAGTGGTGCTGCGTTCATGGCAGTCGGAAAATAAACACCCAGGTGTTTGTAGAACATTCAGAGCCCTATTTGAGTTTCGTCTTACAAAATGTTGGATCTTATAAAATCCTACAGTTAAATTCCACACTTCATAGCTGATTTTAATGCCATTATGCATTTGTTAGTGTAAATAAATACAGCACTCGACAATGTGTTTAAAACGTGTCCCTAAGTATCGTACATTTCTAACACAGATGCCAGCACAAAATCTGGAACATACACAGTTTATGTAAAGTCATTGAAGGCAGCAACACTCTCAATGTATTCCTGGTGAGTTTGGCTGAGTTACATTTAGCATAGGATTAATATAACTTCCATCCAATATTGTAATTTCAATTTGTTTTCTTGTTTTAAAAAAACAGTTTGAAATAAATATAAGATGTAAATCTAAATGTTTCTTGTAAGTCTTGCTGTTAAGTGTTTTATGGTTAAGGAAAGACAAAATAAACTAAAAGTTTTAAAATCAGCTTGCTACTATAATAGTGGTTTGAAAATTACAGATTAAGTATAGCACACTTATATTGATGAATATTTTTGTATAAAAGTATGTCCACCGTTAATAATTTAGCATAATTACTTTTCAGCAGCATAATACATCAAATTAAATTGAACTGTTTATTTTATAAACAACAGCCTTACAAAAATAGAGTTAACAGCTAAAAATAAAAAAAACAAGAAATTGATTTTGTTTTTAAAGTTTAGTAGAATAACAGCCTGATTTTTACCACAAAGCCTGACGGGAGTTGACCCACAGCTGCTCATGTTACTCTGAGCCTCGTACTTTGTTCTTTCTTTCTTCTTTTACTGCACGAGTGTGTTTGTGTTCGTTTTACCTTCTGTCAGGTGGAGCTGAGGACAGTGACGAATTTAAAGGTGGGGAAAACTAAAAATGTGTGGTCCAGATGTGGTTTAGCTTCCACCTATCAGGAGAACAAGATTTCTTTTCTTTTAGGCTCCCTCACAATTCATGTTTTTAAATTTCCAGGCTGAATTTTTTTTAAGTTGTCAGTCCAGTTTTAGTTATTTTTTTAAATATGAAAGCACATACAGAAGCAGAAAGAAAAAGTAGCATAGAAACTGGACTGAAATGTGGCAGCCCAAGGAGTTAAGTTTGGAAACCAAATATTTTCTCAGACTTGTTCAGATTCTAAAATTATGCAGCTCTTTTCTCGATGATTGTAAACGTGTAGAAACAATAACAAAACATAAATATATATAATAAAATCTGTTTGAAAGAATTAGTTATCTGTTCGCTCCTTTTTTGTTCCAGGAATTAAATTAATTTTCTTGGTTAAAGAAAAGACTTTCAGAATCTGAAATTCTCATTTTTATTGCACAACATTCCCAGAAAATTGGGAAAAAAATTATTGAAGGTGACAATTCATAAAAGACATTCTGTACAAATACATGAAAAAACAAAACAAAAACAAGAATGTACAGTTTACACAACCCATTACACATAGGAGCAACTAAATAACTTACTCATGTACAAAGAAGGAAAAGCAGAGATATAAATCTACTATAGCCATCTTGTTTAAGGTAGGCTGATATAGTGAAGCATCTTTAATACACAGAAGCATTTATTAACCAACAGCAAAAAGAAACATTCGTGCCCTTTCTTCATTAAGACTTGGATTATATTCAGGGTGCAACTTGGATGAGCAAACTGAGAACCACTGTCCACTTTTCAGGATTACAGCTGCTTTATCTCTAAAAAAAATGCAATAAGTACTGTATTAAATTGATTTATGACATGATGCAGAAGAAGCCGTTTTAAAAGCAGCACAGGATGATGGCAAAACCTTCCATTTCTGCATTTTTAGAGTCAAAAAGGAACAGAAAATGTTGCAAATTAGGAAACTTCTATGTTTTTCCTGCAGCAGGTTTTACTTTATGTGCAAGCAGAGGTGCAACTGACATTAGTACATATCCGCCACTAAATCCTGCTGTAGTTTTTGTTATTATGTGTAAAACTGTTGTGAAAAGAAAACTGAAAATAGTGTTAACCAGTCCATATACACTCATTATACACTAGTCCTTCTGTCTTAAAGTAGTAAACATTAAAAAATAAAAGGTGACATGTACAGAAAAGTTAGAAAATACTTCAGCATTTTGGTTGGAAAACAGACAATGGAGGTTTTCGCTTTTCCACAGTATAAAGGGCCCCTTCTCAGTCACTCTGAGATGCAAAAATACATTTATTCAGCCTTCCCTTTTAATTTTAAAGAACACAGCATATAGTCTACACAGTCAACATTCCTTTGATTAAAATTTATAATAAAGTTTACCTCACAGTTTTCTGTGGGGCAACTGTAAATCAGCCACTGCCCATAAGATCTGAGGTAGTGATGTACCTTGGATAATAGCATCAAAGCACTTTTAGCAAATTGAAATATATGTTTTACTTCCTTATAATAATCATAAAAAACTGATTACTTCAATATGACTAAAAGAAAAAAAAAAGTGGGGTTATTTTAAGGCAGAGGGGGCAAAACCATTAAAATCATTCAAATGAAGAACATGTAAACAAAAACATGAAAATGAGACAAACATGGCAACCAGGGAAAATTAGTTTTAAGTTCAACTTCATAGTGCCACGTTTAGGATTGTACAGGAAATGAAAGCAGTTGTGTAATTAAAAATGATTTTAAACCATGGTGTAGGTGTCTTCAAATTTAAATTTCACTTGGATAAATTTGTAGTCTTTGGCTTTTGCTTCCAAAACAGTTAAGAGTTTTAAAATGAACATTCAGTCACCTGCTCCATTTTAACTCTCTGACACCACCAAGTGGTCAAACATCCACACTGCGTCGTCGTGCAGCAGAGCGGATCGGGTCAGCAGGCATGGACGGCTGTTTGTGAGGGCCGAAGTTTCTCCAGCTGACTGTTCTGTTCACCCAAACCCAGAAGAAGTCTCATAGTAAGATCTGGGCGACGTAAGGGGAGTGAGTGCTGGCCACAGCCGCCAGCAGGGGCAGGTCGCTGGACTCAATCCTGCAAACCGGAGAGAAAATATGAGATTAGTGAAGTCAGTCGGTAAATAATGACACTTTAATGCAAAGTTGCACTAAAAGTTGCATTAAAAGTGTCACTATTAACTGAATAATAACAGTCATGACAGCTCTTATATTTATGACAGTTGCAACAAATTTTCTTTTGCCTGATTTTATTTTTTTACTACTTATGTGAATTTCGTCCTTAAAATACCAACATTTTCACATAACTTTATATTCTGGTCAGTCTGGTGAAGTCATTTTAAAATATTAAATGATAATTTGATCAGTACTCGAGTAGTCTTTTTACCAAATACTTTTTTACTCTCGAGTAATTTCTTGGTCGATACTTTCTACTTTTACTCGAGTAACTTAGTTATGAAGTATCTCTATTCTTACTTGAGTAAATCTCTGGATTTTCTACCCACCGAATGGAAAACAAGCAAATTTTAACCAAAAGTTTTCTATTCGCAGAAACACCTGCAGTTTTTAATTCAACTTTTTTATTGAAATAAACTGATTTGGGAACATTTTCTTTTGTTATTGGAATGAATTATTGTCAATTTCGTCCTTAAAATGCAAAATTTTAAACTTTATATTTTGAATGTAATTTTTAAATATTAAATGATTGATAATTTGATCAGTTACTCAATAAGTAAACTTTTTATCAAATACATTTCTTGCTACGTATTACTTTTGAGTGAAAATATGTTGAAGTAGTTCTAACCTGAGTATAATTTTTGGGAACTCTCCAGTGGAAGGAAGCGGGAAACCAGTGCTTACCCCAACACCATGCCCAGCTCTTTCACATGGACTCTCGTCTGGCCCTTCAAATACTCCGCAAGCATTTTACTCTTGAAATAAATCTCCTGCAGGCGATCTTCAAGGTGCATTATACACTGGAGGATGAACGCAGCAATTAGAAAACAAGAACAATATTTAATAAAAGGAAACCTGAATGTTGTGACGTACAAAGTTAGGCGAAAGGTTGAGCTTGTAGAGCTGGTAGGTGGACTGCAGGATGTTGGAAACCAGGCTGGACACCAGAACTTCTTTTCCCAGCTTGGTCACGTCGGTGACTCTCCTCTGGCTGCTGGCCACCTGGACCGTCCACTTGTCTGTGTCTGCGATAATGCAGACGGCCTCGGCAATAGGCTCATCCAATACTGGATGCTGCACAGGACAAACAGGATTTTATCAAAAGGCTACAACATGATCCTTCAATAGTTAACTAAAGAAAGAAAAATTCATTCTTAATTTGCAGCATTTCTTTAAACATCTGCATCCATGCAGTCATGTAGACTTGTCACAAAAAGCAATAAATGTGTAAAAATAATTTGCTAAACAAATTCAATAAGGCTTGTTTTATGAGTTTGTCTACTTTTTAGAACATGATGCATTTTTTAAAAATACACAAGGTTTTGATGATGCTCTATGTATAACAAAGTGAAGGTAAAATTAGCTAATTTTCTTTGTGTTCGTGTCACCGACAGGAATTTAAATATTGTTTTATCCATTTCTGCACTAGTTTCTTTTTGTTTTCTTTATTTTTGACTCTGAAATAAATACACTTAAATTAATTAATTGCATGATAAATTAAAATGATAATTTAAATTTGAATGATACTATCATTCATTTTCTCTTTCTACCAAAAACTGGATAATAAAAGTCTGCAGTTGGTGTTTTGGTCCAACTAGACTTCATAATTCATTTTATTTGTTGTTTCTATTGACTTATTTACTTTGATATTTAAAATGTCTTCCAGTTCTAACTGTTCATTACCATTATATTACTTGAAAATGGCAATAAATGTATAAAAATAAACAATATTATCGTTTATCACAATAACTTCTGGGACAATTTATCGTTGTGGTTTTTCAGGAAAAACATCTGCATCCATATTGTTTATGGAAACAATATATATTTTTTGATATTTACCTGAACAGCATGGTTTAACTCTGACACGAGGTTTTGCCGTAGCTTCTCGTCACTCGGGATGCCATGCAGAACAAAGTCTGGAACGTAGGCGGGGCAGTACCCTCCGAACAGAGACCGACCGAAATTGGCAATGGTCGGCTTGGAGTAGTTCTCCACTAACTTTGCCCTGCAGAAACCAAAATATACAGTAAAAATGTAAATCTGTGCTTCTGTTTGAGCCGATTGGAGTGAAAACAGAAGGAGTTCATCGGACTCACCCCGGGAAGGGGACCAGCACTTCCTCCTGCCAGTCCTCCGTCTCTTCGCTCTCGCTGTCACCGAGCGCGCTGTCCGAGCTCTCGTTGCGCGGAATCTCCCAGTCGTTGACGGAGGACGCCTGGTACTTTTGGTCCCTGTTGCTGTCGTTTCCCTCCTGATGGAGAGCGGCGCACGCCCGTGGATCTTTGTCGTGTTCTGCAGGACAGCTTCTGCAGCAGCAGGCGTCGGACGAGTCTGTGGAACTACATCTGCACCTCCTCTGAACAGAGGCAGAAGAAGAAGTGTCCCGCTTCCTGCTGGAGCCCAAAGTCGTGTCCAAACTCCGACGACTTAGTGCATTTTGAAAACTGTGTTCTTGAAGTGGAGGAATCCCAGACGGATTCAGTAAATGTTTGTGTATAATGTCCGTGGTTGCCTCCTGGTGGAGCAACGTCCTCTTCTCCTCGTTCTCTGAACCAAAATACTCGCTGCAATAGTCTGAGCATTTGCTGCTCCACTGGGGGATGGTGCTGGACACCCGCTGCAGAGCTGGAGTTGCCTTGGTCTGATTGGTTTGGTCCTCAGCTGCACCGGTGCTGATGGTCTTCGAATGCAGGTATTGCTTGTGTTTTTTGATTTCCGCCTTCATCTTCCGCCTCTGACTCTCTGTGTCCGACTCGGGAGACATGGAGTCTCCAATAAGGAAAGTCACTTTGTTTGCTGGCCCCTCTTCCTCAGGCAGGACCATTGGTAATGTCACAGTATTTCCAGGTAATACAGGTACTGGAACAGCAGAGGTCTTATCAGGGGGCCTCTTCTCACAAGTGACCCCTGAAGGCCAGAGAACCTGCATTTTGCTGGCCTGGAGTCCTTCTGTCTCAGCTTCAGTGTTTCTACAGTCTGCAGTGACAGAAGAGAGAGACGAACTTGATGCAACTTCTGTGGGTGAGGCTGAATCAGGAAGTTTAAGGTCTCCCTTGGTGCAAGCTTCCAGGACAGAGGCCTGCTTCCTGGGGGAGGCGGCGCCGAGTCGCAGCACCGCTTCCACCTGGACGTCGCACAATTCCCTCTGCAGCTCTCTGGCCTCTGCGACTTCCTCGGCTCGAATTTGGGAAATCGTGGCCTCGATGGTTCTCGACTGAAGCACACTACTCCTGGACCCTTGGCTCACATTGCTGTCCTCCTCGTCCTCTTCCTCTTTGGGTGGGTCGCTGTGCTCCACCTCCATGTCTGTGTATGTGCTACTCTGCAGGCTGTTGTCTGAGCGGTAGCTGCCGTCCTCAGCCTCCGTCTGCTGGCTGTGGGCTCCTTGGGACAGGTAGTCCCCGCTGGGCTTGTGGACGGTAACTAGAACATAGTCAGACTCCTCCACCTCCCCTTTTCTAAGGGAAGTGGTGATAAGCGAGCCGGGCATAACGATTGCCTCGTCCTCAGCGCTGTCCAGCATGTGGGTCTCCAGCAGCTCCGAGCAGCGGATGAAGTATGTGAGAACGTAGAGGAGCCTCTGGACCAGATCCTGTCTGCGTCCGACTACCACTGTCCTCGACAGCCGCACCGGAGACCCGATGGCCCCGTATAGGTCCCCTACAAAATAAGAGGGGGATTACTTCAAAATGGCATCAAGAATGCTTTGCTTACAGATTCAATCAACCAAGTTGTCCAGGATTAAAGGACTAACATCCTAATAAGATCCAGAGAAACTCATCCTGGTGTTTATCTTTATCCACGTTGATTAACTGGACAAACTGAAGTGAAGAGGAGTGATCTAGAGTCAACACACAGCTTCAGCTGTTACAACTGGAAACTAGAGAGCAAGCTGAACCTTCAGAGTCACATAAAGATGGCTACAAAGTGGGCCTTCGATCAGGCCTACTGATAGAAGGGCCTGATCGACGGAAAAGGATTTCCTTGAAAAAGAGGCTTTTAATCTCTATGGGGTTTTTTTATCCTTGAACTGCCTTGCTGCTGAAATGTGCTATAAAAATAAACTTGATTGGCTTTTTTTTTTTTTTACTTACTTTGTTTTCCAACCTTATTCTGGATAACTCCAGATGTTACCATGTGCAAAAAAGTATTTGACTGGACTTGGGCTCTTTCTTAACCCATTAACATGGCAGTTAAAGATAGAAATTAAATTGACTAAGCTGCAGTTTCTATAGTTCGGCAGTAGGTGTCAGCATTGTCACGTTTTGAAAACCCAAATCAATTTGCTGCTGTTTAAACTTAAGGAACTTTAACAAAAACTGCTTCAAAACAAAATAAGAATCTTCCACATGAATTATTAAAACATCTAAAGATCCACATATTATTATTATTATTATTGTTAAACAACTGGATGATTGCGGCCTTAATTTAAATTTGCTGACTTATTCTAGTGTTTGTATGCTTTTATAAAACATTAAATACAGCTACACAATTTAAAAATGTCTTTATGTGGGGAAAATAATCTTAATTCAAGTTGTCTTTCTGGAAGATCACATAGAAGAGCTTTGACAGAATGAAGTTATTATCTCTCTCTTTAGATGTCTGTGCAGGAGTGTGTGTGTGTGTGTGTGAGACAGTCTCACCAAGCTGTGCCCACAGGGGGTTGTAGGGATGCGTCTTTGCCAGCATGTCTACGCTCTGCGAGGAATGCTTCTCCAGGAAGATCTTAATTGGCGGCTGCCCATTGGGCATAACGGTGGGCACCCAGGCCAGATGATTGGTCAGGATGGCTGTTAGTAATGCAGGAAGGAACCTGGAAAACGGCACAAAAGAGCATTCAGAAAGGATGTTTCCTTCTGACCTTATTTGGGTAAAACCAAATTTCCTGTTGCTACATGGAGCGCTTTGACCACACTTTTCCCTTTCCGAGCAAACCTCTTTATCAGAGCAGAAACGCACACATGAATACACTTGATTCTCATGATTCACTTCTCATTTCTTCCTCACAGCGAGCGTCTACTTCCCTTCCTGTCTCATGACTCAAAGCTGCAACAATAATAACAATAATGGAAGCCCGGTTCCATCACGTGCCAGAACAAAAGCGGCGGCCATCTCCCACAGCAGTCACAGGGCTTAGTGATGGAATCACTCATGATGAGTACAACCACATGTTCCCATGGCAACCTGTAGCCAACACCGTGAAGATGTAGCCCGGAGAATGTCATGGTAACCAACAGAAATGGAAACTCTGGCTATGAAGTCATGCTCGTTAGGAAATAAGCTGCTACTGAGCAGATGCTGTTTCCATTTTAGGATTTTAGTTAATGAGTCTGAGGAGATTTGGAGTCTCAGTTTGCACCAACGCCTGACAATGCAGTCAAATAAATTCACTTTGAATCAGATCATCTTCAGATTGATGATCTGCTGATAAATGTGGTGTTTACTATTTATTAATGGAGTCAAAACTAAGATTTCTCACCATCTTCAGTCTAGAGATGAATCCCCCAACAGGGTGCAATTTTAACACTTTTGAGTTTATTAAATGTAGAAACTTTGATGTATAAATGGAGTATAAAAAAATCTAAATGTAGTGTCAAAACACTACTTTTAAAAATAAACTAACTCCTCTCTGCTCTCTTTCCTGTTATGTTTTATCTTTCAGCAATGTTAGCTGGAATCAGATAAACCTGTGCAAAAAATTAACAAATATTCTTTTTAACTTGATTTTAATCAGCTTAGGTTCAAGTTTTTATGTATGACATTATTTGTTTTATAAAGAAAAGGTAAATGATTATAAATAAATATGCATGGACTTTAAATTTTCTAAAGCACTGAAATTCTGAACTATAATGTTCCTTTATGGTTTAAAATCCTTTTTATAAGGAAATAAATTACTGAAAAAATAGATTTTTTCTGTCTTATAATACAAAAAATGAAATTGGCTGCATATACTTGTAAAATTCCTTCATTTTTGCTCACAATCTTGACGAATAATAAAGCATGTTCTGAATTTTCTCCTGCATTATAAGGGTAAAAATCAAGAAAATGCTGCCTGTAATTATGAAGTTTAATTAAGTACATTTAGATCAGACAGGAGAAAGCATTTAAAACGTCTTGAACGTGTTCAACAAATCACTGATTCATGCATGCAAAATGATCTGCAGCTTGACTGGACTTTGCCACTGTGACAATAAGGAGTTTGAGTCTGGCAGGGATCCTTTCACTTAGTTTTTTTGTTTCCAAGACAGAAACAGAATAAAGCTGAAGCTGTCACAGTGAGCGTGTAAGTTTTGTTGGGAAGAGAATGAACAGTGTATGTGTCGATCCGCAAGCATTTCTCTGCACAATGAAGTAACAAACCAGCACAGATACAGAAATGCGAAACATTTTAGACAACAGGCATCCTTTTTTGTTGCAATTTGAGGAAGGATTTAGGTTTTTTTGTTTGAATAATAGCTTAGATTTTCCAATGTTTGACGAAAGACGACACTCAACTGGTTTTTGGAGGCCTGCTCCATCAGTAAGGCCAGCTCCCTCATGAAGTGGCTGCAGAGCTGGTTCTTCTCCGACGCGCCGGACATCATGGTGAGCCAGACGGGCTCGGCCACCCGGGGCATCGTGTAGAGGTCACAGATGGTCATCCTGGAGACGAGGTATGGCGAGGGGAAAAAAGGGAACGAGGGAGGAGAAAACAGACACATTATTGTCTCATGGGAAACAAAGGAGATCTTAGTTCACAGAGCTTCACTGTCTGCACTGAGGCCATGGGAGACCCTCGCTGTGTGTGTGTGTGTGTGTTTATCGCAACTGTGTATTGAACTAAACGGTGTGTGTGTGGCATGTATGTTGCACAGCTCTTTGGGGATTTGTCCATTGAGAACAACCAGCGTTCTTCGTGGAACGCGGGGCGTTGGCGAGTGCGTCTCGGCCTCGGGCCAAGCTTTCACGCTCTGGAAAAATCTTAAAGATGTAAATTCACCCACTGTCTGATGAGCTTGAAATAGTTTGGGTTGGCCTAACAAAGGTTATCAGCAGCAATCAACCCAGTCACATGCCATCAAAGAGCTGCGTACAAGGGGTGAAAACGATTCGAGCAACCGATCTCGTCTCACTGGAAGCTTCTGGAGATCAACAACTGGAAACAGATTTAACTCCTGACCTCTGACCTGTAGAGAGTTCAGTGAACTGACCAGGTGTCAAACGGCAAAAAGTTCAACATATTTATGAAGAAAAATATTTCCAAAGCAGCATTTACACATATACCTTATTTATTCAAAGAATTAAGGTCTGTCACAACAACAGATTTTGCTGGATGATAAATTGTCCCAGAAATTATTGTGATAAACAACATTGTTGTTTTGAGACCATTTTTATAATAATGCAAGAACACATTGCTAAAGATTAATAAACAGACCTGGAAGACATGTTAAATATGCAAAATAAACAAACAAAACAACAGAAACGACTAATAAAATTTATTATAAAGTCCCTCTAAACAAAATTGTCCATCAAAAACAAGAGCTAGTTGAGACCAAAACCCCAAACTGAAGCTTTTTGTAGAAAGAGAAAAACAATAAATCATGCAAATGGAAAGTACTGAGCTAATTTTAATTTATTATATGATTAATTAATTTGTTATTTTTTGTGATTAAAAGAGGTTTAGCAAAGCAACTTTAACCTGCCCTCCAAGACAAATGTCTACAAGTGACATTTGAGAGTCCAGCAAGTTTTTAAAAAAAATAATAATAATGAAAATAAGTATTAGACAACAGAGGAGAAGCAGAAACTCGTAGGAAACTAAGAAGCAACTCCTCACATTTACAAAACATCTCCAGACTTTCTGTACGTCACCAGAGGCAACGCATCATCATCGGCATCAAATGACCCAATAATGTGTCAGACATTCCTGTGTTATGAACAGCTTCATGTTCCCTCAGCCCCTGCTGACCCCGCGCCGTCTGTTGTGTGTTTGTTCATCAAGTGTTTGCGATTGTCTGGAGGTCTGACAGCGAGCCAGCCAGCGCTACATGAGCAGTTTCAGTATCCCTGCTGCAGCTGTTCAGGTGAACTTAAAAAGAGCTGGCTTCAGATCGGGGAATAAAACTGGTGTCGGTGGGAGGCCAGATTTTTATTACCTCACTACGGAGGTCAACACTGCCCAGGAGATACCAATTGGTGCCAATGTACCATTTCTAGACGCCAGAAACTAATTATTCTAATGGTTCGTTTTCATTTGGATCGAGTCTTTGTGCAAGAAGGATGTCTTGCACAAAGTACTTTTCTACTATTTTTTTATGACTAAAAAAATAAATAAATTGATACGGACTACAGTAACAAAACAGTGGCCAAAATCAATTAATCACATGGTAAATTAAAAACAACCTCAATTTCCATTTGTGAGATTTAGTGGTTTTTCTTTCTTTTTACAAAATTCTGGTACTGATACAATCTTCAGTCTGGTGTTTTGGTTTCAGCTTGTCCTTTTTTTGAAGGACTTCATATGAAATTGTATTTTTTTTTGTATCCTGTTGTGCTGCGACATTTCTGCTGCTGTAACTTTTATGCCTCTGCTAAGTGCGCAGCTTATCTTTGCCGGCATGTGTGTGTGTCCACCCTCCTACGACGTCAAAGCCACATCAGCACTGAGGCGGGAATCTCTTCCAGTTTCTTTCTTTAATGTTCCATGAAGTCAATCTTAATGGAAAATCTTAAGTCCCCTTAATGGCAAAGGTGGCCCCACAAGTCTAGAGGTGAAATTTTGCAGATACTTCTCCAGTAAGTGTTTCTCCTGCTGGCACTCGGTATTTACTATTCTGGTGCTTGCTTGTGACCAGGTTCTGGGGAAGGTAGGATTGCCGCTCGGGCAGCTTGGGTTGCTGTTGCCAGGTGTCAACAGCCATATGACCGCAGCAATGCGGAGACCTCACATGAGGAACTGCCAGCACGCATGCAGCAAGTGAAAGTTGTGCAGAGCTTGATAAAGAAAGAGATGTGCGTGAACAAACAGTGAATTGTGTGTTTTATGAGAAGCAAACAAACAGTCATGGAACAGTGGCAGCATGTTCTACAAATGCAGAGGTCCACGTACGCACTGATGCAGCCTAATATGTACAAGTATCTAATTAATGTCAACATAAATACAGCCTAAAGCCTTCCTGGAACTGGCGTTTCACACAGCTCAAAATAAAAACAGCTTTGTTATCCGATGCTGTCATCTATCCTATATCATGGCTACAATGCAGGGAAACATGGGGAAGAATGTTTACTTTTTTACTACAAAATGTGGTAACATTTCATAAAGGGTTGACTGGAAACAAAGAGACTTCTTTAACGTGACATTTAGTGATAATTGCCTTGAGACTTTGCTTGGTATTTACTTAATTGAACTTTTAAATGTGAATAGGCCTTCCACAATAACAACTAATTTTTCTGGACAATAAATTGTCCCAGAAGTTATCGCAATAAAAGATAATATTGTTGCTTTGTGACCAAATGATATTATATTTCAAGTGATATAATGGAACAATAATGAATATGAACAAACTTTAAACTCTAATTAACATTTAATTATAAATGCCCAAATAAATAAACAAAAACAACAAAAATAATGACATAAATGATGATATTACTAAACAAAAATGTCCTTTAAAAAAAAAAAAAAAAAAAAAAGAGGACAGTTGAGACCAAATCAACAGACAGAAGACTTCTATCATCCAGTTTTCCAGAAATATTATTATTGCAAGAGGCTTAGGTGTTGCAATAAGCAACATTTAGGCCTTTTGGCAGCAGAGAATAATGCCAAAAGTTGCAGAAGAGTCACATACGTCTAAGATTTATATTGCCATTTAAAAGGTAAAGTTAAGAAAACTGAACTCTACCCAGAGATTGAAAAGTACTCCATGGGAAATCTTGTCTCCCTGCAATTCAACACTGTTGCAAATGAATCTTTAAGTCAAAAACATTACATAAATAATGTCAGATATATAAAGTAGCAGTTACTTTGAAGAACAGAACCAGAAATAAATTCCTTACTCCAGTTCACAGCCAGTAACTGCACCCACATCTAAATGATGTGTGAGTTCAAAGACTGTGTGGTTTATAATTACTTATTCGTTTAAAAAAATCTGAGTGGAGACAAATTGTATTCCAAGTTTAAGATGTTTGGTTTTCTGAATCTAAAATATACTTTATCCTGAATGGAAAAAAAAAATAATGTGGAAGATATGATGTCTGGAGTCTTTTATGGTGCACTATGACATTAGTTTCCTGCTTGTTTTTCCACTCATGGTCTCCAGTGCAGCAGCCACTTGGTCAATATTGACAGATTTTATTGCCAACTTAAAATAACACCCCATTTAATCCTGGCAACATACAATACCGACATGAAAGGGGCAATTCAAGCACTGAAAATTAGATTGTTTCCAACGCTGCATGCTAAGTATTTGTTAAAATAAAAAAAATCAGGCTGTAGAAAAAGAAGAAAATAAAATAATTGGAGTGTGAAGATGGGAGAATGTGGGTTGCAGCCTAACCTGAACTCGTTGAGCCCATCGACCATTCGGCTGTAAGCCAGAGCTCTCTGACTGGCATCTGCTGACCGCCGACTTATCTTCATGGCCTTGACAGTGATAAAACACACACACTTTTAATATTGGCACTGAAGTTGTTAAACAGAGAAATTTGTGGGGAAAATAATGACAGAAAGTGGGACAGAAGATAAGCTGAACAAATTCTAGAAAGCAAAAGTGCAAAAGTCAATTAAGCTGGGAATCTTATTAATAAAATTGTTCACATGAAGGTTAAGAACAGTAAGCAGTTTGTTTTAAAATAGACAGGCGTACACATACCTGCTCAATGGCACTCTTTAATTTGTTCATGTGGCTTTCAAAGAGTGGGAAGTGGGAGAAGAAGAAATCCTGGAAGCGGCTGCTCTCTTCAGGGTTTGGCGACAGCGTGAAGATGACTCCGATGGCGATCTTCTTCTTCCTCATCACCCCGAGGCTTTGACTGCCGCTTTCATCCGACATGTTGAAGCTCTCCTCCACAGACCTAAACAAGAGCAGAGTTCACAGGAAGTCGACTTCAGACAACAAAACGAGACGGAAATAAAATTGCTAATCTGAAATCTGCTATTTTTCAGATTCTGACATGGTTGAATGTTACAACTGGTGCTGGCAGACTGGGAGTGCTGGGAGATTACCAGGCCAACAGCTGGGTTTACATTAACATCCTGTCTAGTAACAGGACTGTGTGATTGTGAGCGATCATTAGCGCATAGCATCGTCGTTTGTCATTTTCCCAGCTGTTTCCTGGCTCAGAGGAAATCCTCCAACGATAAACTTTACAAAAGCCAGACGGAGCAGAAAGGAAAGGCAGACAAAGAACGATTCAGTAAATAGAAGTTTATGTGGTGGCAAATTAAAAAACTAAATGTTAAAACTAACTTTCTAGGAGTAAAATTTTTAACAAATGCCTCATTATTTGCAATAACTCTCCTGAAAACCTGAGAGAAGCTGAGAGAGTTCATATTTTGTAGAAACAACCTGAATGTGTTTCTATTCAGTCAGACTTTTAGTTTAACTTGATGTTTACTAGCCATTTATTTCTTCATTTTAAAAGAGTTGTATTAAAGGACTTCTATATTCTCTTTTAATTATGTCAAATTTGTCACTACTAAGTATTACAAATGTTTGGACATTTTGATGAATAAATTTTCATGTCTTGATTTGGCTGATTTTGAGTTTTATATAATTCTTTTCACCGTATTTCTTTATTTTATCATACTCTATAATTGATTTTTTTAGATCACGTTTGTATTTATACATTTTTTTAATTAGTTAATTTACAATTTAAGTTTTTTATGTCCGTCAGACTGTTTACCACTGCAGCGTAGTCCTATGGCAACAAACAATACATCAATTATTAATTGCATGATGAATTAAAAGCAGCTCAATAATTTCTATTTGCATGATTTTTCTATTTCTTCTCTACCAAAAACTGGATGACAAAACTCTTCATTCTGGTGTTTTGGTCTCAACTAAAAAAGTTTTAGGATAATTTTGCTGCTGTTAATTTTTGGATAAATCTAATCTATTTATTCGGTTTAAAATCTGCTGTGTGCATTAAGGCTGTTCTAGAGTCGACGCAGCTGCTTGTTGGCATCTCACCATCGAGGGAAAACGCCGTTCTCCAGGCTGGTGGTCTGACTGCGCAGCCATCTGCGCTGGTAGCTGGAGGCGCAGCTGCTGGTCAACGAGGAGCCGGGGGACGGGAAGGGAGTGATCAACAGGCTGCTGAGAGACGCTGCGGGGACACAAGGAAAAAGAGATTAATGGAGATAAATCAAGACGGCAGGAATGGAGTAGGACATCGACGGAGAACAGAGAATAGAGGATGGTGGGAGACAAAAGCAAAAAGGACGAGTGTGAGTCAGACAGCAGGCATGAAGGGTTACTGATTCAAAATGACACATGGTTCCTACACCGTTCTGGAGAAACTGAAGAATAATAAATATTTCTGGTGACACACACACACACACACCGCCACACACACACAAAAACTAAAACTGTAAAGAAAAAAATAACATGGAATCAATCACTCAAACACTTTCATTATCACCATCATTTATTATTAAAATCTTTATTCATTGTTTTTTATTTTTACTCGTTTTAATATTTATAGGAAATAGAAATAATAAAAAAAAGTTCATAAGTTCAAAAATGGAAATCCGATGTGGCTGTGTCACGCTTAATAATAGTGCAGTCAATCGATTAAAAACTTTAATCAGATTAATTACTGTGCCTAACTCGTAAGTTTGAAATATAAATATGCACCCAGCTGTGAAAGCTCCTTCCGCTGTAACTACAATCAATTAAAATGCAAGAAGTTGTCAGATCTTTTTGCAGCAGGAAGCAGGTAATACTGCCATCTCAACAGCAACTAACTTACTCGAATTCACAGACATATGAACGGCTTCAGGGGACAGCTGACGGATAACGTGCATTTTATTTTCTAGTTCTTGGTGCCCAACCCCTTTCTGATACCCTGCCCATGTAAAAAACACGCACTGCTTGCACGTTCTCAAAAAATGTTTTGTTGTCTCAAAAATATCAGTTTTTCCAGGAAGGTTTTAAGGAAGCCATTTTGTTTTAAACATTAATTTAGAAATGTTTCTCTCCCTTCTGAACAGTCGCATTTTTTGTGGCATAATTTTGCCATCATTAGTCTTCCATAACGCTGGTGTGAGCTAAATAAGAGAGAGAGGGGTTTAGATCAACATTGTAGTTTGATTAATCGCACATTAAAAGATTTAGATTTTAACAGTTAAGCTTAATAATCACAGAATGATTACTGCTGATTAGAGTTATCTACAATCGATCATATGAGCCACAAAAAAAATAGTGGAGAAGCGTCCTCATTTAATGGATAAGCATGTTTGCATGCGTGTGTGTCAGAGTTGGACAGGAACCCTCCATCTCAGCGGCAGTGGGAGGCAGAGGGCAGCGACAAAACGAAGATGACAGAATGCGGCTCGATTTAGAAGATCATTTACTAGAAGCTGGTTTTGAGAGCAGCTATATTTAATCGGCAGCATGTGACTTCTGTTTGAGCACCAGGCCCAATACCGGCCATGCCAATTGGATGTTATGTTTGTGGAGAGGGAGGCGGTGATGAGGGGGCAGAGGTCAGTTTCCACTGGACAAAGTTTCCAACTCCCTTGTGGGGTCATTTCCCCTCCTTTTCCTCTTGGATTTAAATATTTTTCATAAAGAAATCCTTATTTCAATAATTTGTTTCTCACTTGGCGTGATATATGTGGGTTTTTGTGCACGACAAGTGAAACTGCAACTGAAAAGCCATTTGATAAAAAAAACAACAGCTTGTTCTTTAATTCTTAGAATTAAAGACGTTAGAGTGAGTCGACCGCATCGACACAGGAAGTGCTTGGGGAGAGAAACAAAAACAAAACACTTGCTGTGCAACGCACACTCGAGGAAGTTCACACCAACACAAACAGACTAAAAATACATTTTTAACTCTCTAATTGATCTGACCAGAAAAGGTGATGTAAACATCTTTATTCTTCCAGTCAGAATAAACTTTAAGCACCATTCGGAGCCTAGTTGGTGAGGCTGTTCAGATTGTAGGTCAATCCGGGCTTTTCCTGATAGTCTCATTAACCTACCTGACCTGGCGATGCCGCTGTCCCGCTCGTCATGTGGACCTCGGCCCGGCATGTCCATCGGGTGACTGTGGCCTGGACGAAAGAAGCAGAGAAAGCGACAAGTTGGCTTAGATCATATGTGTCAAACTCGAGGCCCGTGGGCCAAATCTGGCCCGCCATAGCTTTTTATGTGGCCTTCTAGTTTCTAGACTAAACACTAATTCTGTTTAAATATTATGTAAGCAATCAAATCCATGCAGTTTTTATCAATTTACTGCCAAATTATATTATTTAGTCCCTCCAGTTTCTTGAAAATTTTTGTGGAAATTAATGCAAAATCAACAAAACCCTGAAAATTTGTGCACCAACACATACTAATTAAAAAAACACCCCAAATTCAGGCTACAACAAAGGGACGGTTACAGCCGACCTTTGAACTGTTGCTGCACTCTGAAGTTTTGCAAGTCAATGAGGAAGTGTCCCAAAGAGTAAATAAAGCAAGAAACCACCACTGCTGTAATATGCTGATGATCGGCTTTCTCAATAGAAGCTGATATCGCTCAAAGACTCAGTATTTTGAAATACGTCGAGGGGGGAAAAAACTAAGTGATTCCTCTCACAAGACTGAGGTGTGAAACCACAAACACAACGTGAATGAAAGAGCTACAGATCATGCAATGTGGGTAGAGATGTTGGTGGTTGTGTAGCCTTTCCACTTTACAGCAAGAACAAAAGTTTTTTTTTAAGGAAGCAGGATTTAACTGCTAATACTGAAGGCAAATGAGTAATCTAAAAATGAAAGAACGTATGGTGTGTGTGTGAAATTTAATCCACCCAATGGGCATCGACTTAGCAGTGAAACAAACTTCTCAACACAAGACATATTAATGATTTCATAGATTTAAAAATCAAAAGAGACTACTAATAAAACGGAGAAAACAAATGAAATTTTCTGCAACAGTTGGACTCAAAATAACAACAACAACAAATCCTAACTCGGAGCTTCACATTTATATTAAACGGTAGAAGTTTGTCCGAGTGGTTTAAGTCATTAAAACTACATTTATTTGGGGAAAGTTGAAACCTTTGGGAGTTTAAAAATCCAGGTTAGCTCATCGCTTTTGGTTTTTATGCCACTTTAGCTTTACATGTTTTCACACAGGTCATCGGTGCGGCACCATGAAATAGACATCTAATAGAAAATAAATGGCAGTGCAAATATTTAAAGAAAATCTTTTTATAAATCACTATAATGTCCTTGAGATTGGGGTTGTTTTACTATTCCTCTAATCTACTGCAAATAAGACAGGACCTAACTTTAAAAAAATCCCAAACCATCCATTCTATGCCAATATCTTGAATTTTTCCTCAATCTTAGGTATAAAAAGTAAGTCTAAATTGTTTAGAACATTAAATAATGCATTGATAAAGACATCTTTTATTACAAAATCTATAATCACAGAGGTTTAAAATATTCAGGAATAGGAGAGCTAATGTTTGATGTAAATTTCTCCTTTTAAAGGATTCATAAAAAAAAGGACTGCGTCTTGAAAAACCGCCTTGTGTTTAACATCATGGATACCAGCAGGAATATCCCTGGAATAAGCATGCTTCAGTAGTTTTCACAAGCTTGTTTAAAAGTTTATTAAGGAAAAACAGGAGAAAATGGAACTGCCCAGTTCAAATAAAGTCTAAAAAGCTTTATAAAGACAGTAAAAGCAAGTGGGTGAATAATAGAATAGAAGAGGAGGAAAAGAAACTAAAGTGATGACTAATACTACAGCAACCGACACCCATGAGCCCACCATGCATTAATAAGTCTGCAATGCACCTGGTCAGAAACTACAGGCTGATGTTTTTACAAAGTCTGAGTAAAACTTCATGACCGTCAGAAGAAAAGTTGCAGAAGATATCTGAATTTAACTAGAAATTGCAACACTTCTAGTTACATTTAACTAGAAATCAGGAGTTCTGTTGAACTCCTTCAGAACAGCGGTGTCCAAAGTGCACCACTGTTCTGCGGTGCACTTTGGACTTTAGGGCTCTAAATGAGCGAGGGCTTATTCAGAGCCCTCGCAACTATTTTGGGTGGCCCAATTTAAGAATAGCCAAAATTTGATTTGATTCGCATTTAAAAATCATGTTGGGGTTTTTCACTGATGCCAGGCTTTTCAAAAGAAATTAAATCTAAAAGTGGAAAATGTAAGGTGCAACACAAAGTATTCATCCAGGACTGACTTATAATGGACATTTTTGGCCCCCTGGCTGAAAAGTCTGGACACCATTGTTTCAGAAAGAAGCAGAAAACCATTTGATTAGTTTCAGCCTGAATTTTACAACCCAGGTTCTTTGCAGACGTGCTTTATTACGGCATGCTATAACAACTTTAATCATCTCTACTTGCAGGATAAACCACACATGCATGCTACACTGACAGTCACGTCCTGAGCAACCGCTACTACGCCAACTACAGCTGCTACGCACACATGCAACTGGCACACGGCATTCGTGGCCAGTTTTTGAGCGCCAACCTGAAAAGAAAGAGGCGCTCTTGATGAGGCGCAGCGGGCCCTGTTCAGAGAAGGCCCGTCGAGGGCTGCAGAGCTGAGAAAATCCTGGGCAGCAAACAAACAAAACATGGAGGAGAAATATAAAAAAGAAAGAGGAAGAACAGACAAACGCATGAACCATGATTAGTGAATGGATAAGGAGGAAAGTCGGCGGTCTCCTCCTGATGGACCGTCTCGTTAGTTAAGATTTTTAGTCTGGAAATAAACAGATAACTGGACAAACAAGACAACTGGTATCATTCACAGGAAACACAACTTTATAAGTCATAATTTATCATCAAATCAATCAGTCAAGGTGTAAAACTGCACATTGAGTGTTTTCTGTGAGGATAAGAAAAAAGGAAGTATACAAAAGGATAGAAGCTGCCAACTTATTTAAGAAATACTTTGATACTAATAGGAGCATCTACAAACTGAACTGACTCAGTTTCTGCAGAAAGCTGATAGTTTCACAATCAGCGGCGAGTACAGAGATCAAAGATTCAGGAAGGCACTAAAAGGATTTATGGTGTTTGATGAGGAGATGACTCGCTCAACAGTCATGTGATACAGTTTCTAACTGTTCGTAAGGTGAGTTGAAATGCAATAAGGAAATGCTGGTAGAGCTTTCTGGCAGGATTTTGTATAATCTGGAACACTTAGTAGTCTTAAAGTGAGAACACCAAATAAGTCAGGTGGTGAACTAACCAAAGGAAACGTCACTGTGGCAGAAAGCGTCAAGGTTTTTGTGTTTTAAACAACTGAAATTATCTGTGCAGTTAGAAATGTGAGTGTAAATCCAATAGAAGAATATGTGGCCTGAATAAAATGTCACTGCGGTTACCTATGCTCCCTAAAAGACTGTTGGGCCCCATGTGTTGATCTGGCCTCAAGGTGTTGCTTTCTGGTCCAATGAACTCCAGGCTGTCCTGCAATCTGTAAAGATGATTCATGTATTACCAAACTTCAATATGAAACATGTAAACTATGAAAACTAAGAAACTTTCCATGACGGTTATTTGACACAACGAGGAACACGTCTGACTGTTTTTTGTTTACTAAAGTGACTGCCAGGGTAATCAAAGTGAGACAGGTGTGCGCTTACGTGTTGAGACTGCCGTACACGCTGCCTCCAGTCCGGGCGGTGAAGACCTTACTCAGCATCAACTGAGGTGGTGATCTGATATGACGATAGCACAGGGCAAAGGTCATCCACATGTCAACTTAGAAATATTCCCGTGTGTGCAGCAGTTATCATTCTTATCTCTTTTTTTACCTTGACTGCATTTATTCTCTCTTTGATTAGCTGTTTAATGTCTAAGCAAGGGGTGTCTAAAATACAGCAGTGGGCTGTTTACGGCTGATTTTGTGCGTCTCCCAACTGTAATTCAAAAATGATACAAATTTGGCCTGCAGATGGAGATTTTTAATTTGTAATCAGGGTAAAAAATTATTACCAACATAATTTTCTTACAAAGAAAAATGTAAATTACAAAAAGTATTTGTCTTTTTCTAACCATTTTTTAACAAAAAGGTAAAAACAAATTTATCCAGAGGGGGGGGGGAAGTTTCTGCACACAGATCAGCTTTTATTCCTCATCAAACCTGGCTAAATGTAGCAAGCGTTTTGAAAAAGAAAAAAAATAAAAATCTTATTTTTGAAAATAAATTTATTCAATCCAACTCTTTAATTTAATGCAGCAAGTATGCACAATCTATGACGTTCTATTAGGCCCATTGCAGGAAAAAAAAAGGAAATTTTTGCTAAAAATAAAAAAATAAAAAATTGAGTGATGTCAGAAATTTTCAAGAAAAAAAAAGGCAAATTCTAGTTTCAAAAGTTTAAAATTTTTGAGGAAATTTTTTTTTTTTAATTTTTGAAATTGCCAGAATTTTTTTTTGCAAAAAAAAATCAAATGCAATAAAAACTTATAAGAATAAAAACAAATAAAAAATTTAAAATGTCTGAATTTGAAAAAAATAATCAAAATTTGTTTAATTAATAGAAATTTTCTACACAAAAAGAAACTTTGAAATTTCAGAATTTCAAATGTCAAATTTTATTTTGAAGATTTTTCTAGAAAATTTCTGAGGTTAATTAAAAGTTTCTGAGTTTTTGCCAGAAATGTACCTACATTTTTTTTTATTAATTATTATTATTATTATTATTCCTTTCAAGTTTTGGACCAATGAATATCAGGATATTTTATTTGCTTGAGGTTTGGCTTGCGACTACTTTTGAGTACAGAATTTTGACCCGCGTAGCAAAAATACTTATGGATACTCCTGCTCTAAGGGACGGGCTAGTTTTAAATAAATACAACAAACTGTATGTAAAAATGTGCTTATCTGTACTTAGTGAGACATAATAAAAACTTTTAAATCGGATCAAAACTCAAATGCAGAAATTGTAGTTTTCTGACCTGATCTGATGGATTTTGAGAGTTGAACCTTTGTAGCTCATGGCTACAGAGCCAAACATCATCTCTCCCAACATTACAACATCGGACGAACACCTTGAACCCTGAAAAGGAAAGCCATCATTTAATACAGTTCTCCTGATAAAACTAAAAACAGTTAGTTACAAGTTATGAATATGGATTTAACTGCACTGCTTGTGTTAGAAGCTCTGTTAATTGTCAACATAAGATGCTTTAAACTGATTAAAATGCCAAATATATACTTTTCTAAATACCCATTTAATGAGAGATGGAGAGGCAGGACAAAAGGTGACAAAAAACAAATTTCTGAAGGGTGCATTTAATTTTTATTCACGTCTTCAAGCATTACCTGGAAGCGATGGCCGTGCTCCTTGGATTCCCTTTCAGACGTGCATGAAGAGGAGCTGTCCAGGGAGCTGCTGCTGCCTCGTGTTGGACGCAGCTGGCAGCATTTCCCAAACACCTTCACCGGGGCGTCGGTGCTCTGAGAGTTACAAACGACAAAAAATATACATTTAAAACAACCAGCCTTGCACTAGAATAACCTTACATAACCCAATCTTGCTTAAGAGGTTTAGAACTTGATTGCAGAATAAAAGTGCATCCTATAACTTTTATATTTCAATCACAATCTCATCTTTTATTGTAACTTTACAAAACTCTCTCAGGCAGCTGTTAAAGCACAACATTGAAATAAAGTTATTATTTTGGTTTAAAATGACTGAATTTCTAAAGCTAAAAGTGACTTTTTTGTGAAAATAAAGTCAAACTGTTGGTCAAAACCACAGTAACCTAACCTACAGGCACTTGGGTAAACAGCTAACTAACAGCAATGTGAGCCCAATCAGCCCGAGTCATGTGCCTCCTTAACTTGGCAGCCTATTCAGGAGGAATGCATTCGGGAGGGAGAGGGCGTATGTGTGTGTGTGGAGGGGTGTGTGCATGTGTGTGTGTGTCAGCTCTAATAGCCCAGTTGAAACCAGAGTTGAAGTCCATGTAAAAGAGAAAAAGAAAGACAAAAAGAAGGAATGAAAGAAAGAGAGAAAAGAACTATGGAAAGAGTGCAGAGAGAAAATAAACAGATGGTTGGGGAAAGATAATAGTTGCTTCATCTCCTGTAATCAAGTTGAGGCCAAAAAGAATTGTGTAATAAATTTCACGGGATTTTGAAGCACACCTACATGATTGTGAGGCTGTACTGACTCAGTGGGAGCTTGTGTTGGAGTATGCACATGGGTGTGTGTGTGTGTGTGTGTGTGCTTGTCTGCTGCAGTGCAGTGTGAGGTGTATACAGAGTCCAGCAGCATGTGACTGGCAGTCATATGACTCTTTGAGAACTCGTGACTGAGCAGCGCTGCAATCACTCTCTTCCTCCTCACCGTCCACCATTCCAGCTCCACATCCTTCTTCAATTCCTGTTGGTTTATTTCCCTTTTCATGCACAATTGTTTAATGTACCTGCATAATCTTTTTTTAAATATATCATTCTTTTTACTACAGATTCCTTTATTACTTAAGCGGCTGTTTCTCCATTTCCCATAACAGTGTTGCATGTTTGAGCTGCTGGTTTGGCCAAACAAACTCTCCAACAAGAAGAAGAGAAAAAGAAAACTCAAATAGCTTGCAAAGCTTTAGATCTGCAGAATGCAACAAAGGCATTAACAGCTTCAAGCATTAATATGTTAGTATAACTCTTGGATTTTTGTTGTTGCTGAAATGAGCTACCTGAGTAAATACAGGGGAACAATCTGAGTAAAACAGATTTCGGTTACTTCGTAAGCTTCAGAAAAACAAGCATGAAAGGCCAGAGACATGATAAAGAATATTATCTAGCAAAATATGGTGCAACAATACAGAGCTGATATGGAAGATGATAAGGTGGTGGCATCTAACAGAACATGTTTGACGTTTCAGAGAAGAGAACATCACAAGACATTCAGTAAAACTGAAACGACTTAGGAAATGAGAGTCACCTGCGCTTTACCATTTTAACACGGATGAGAGGTGGAGCAACCGGAGAAAGAAAAACATAACAGAATAATCTGAAAAACAAAACATAGCTATCAAATAGGAATCAAAAGGGAAGTGCAAAAGAAACCCATATTAAGACCAATAAAAATTTTTTTAAAAAAAACAGTGAATGACACGCATGTCATGTGAGAACGAAAGAATGCTGCTTACACACACAGTGTCACCTGATTGTATTATTATTGGAGATAAGAGCACCAGAACAAACCAGCCAGTGTCAGACAGCAAAACACCACATGGTTACAAAAACACTGCAAATTTCATTTAAAAGTAAAAAGAGCCACTGCATGTTGCCATTTGCACAAAAAGTGGCCAAAGAGGCATTTTTGTTTGAAGATTTATACACTGACACACAAAAAATTATATCTACGTTGATAAATATTGCAACACTAGCAAACCAGCACACAAATGATAAGACCTGCCTAGAAGGCCATGCCCTCAACAACTGATCACAAGACTTCAAAATGCTTTAAACAAGTCAGCAAAACAGCAGCTATCTCTACTGGTTTCTGTTATCTGATACTGGACGTGCAATGAGTAGGGCTGAAACGATTCCTCAAATGACTCGAGTACCTCGACTATTAAAATTCCTTGAGGAAAATTTACCTGCCTCGAAGCTTCGTTAATTTATGTTTTATTTAGTGCACCGTGTTCCGGCAGGAACATTATTTGCGTTACGCGGAGCTCTGACTTCTGCCTCTGAGTTGTTGACGAAAGTTAAGTGTTAGGTGCATAACGTCCAATCTTCAAGTTCGGCCCATGGGGATTTTATTGATTGATGATAATGTCCGGGTTTTCATCGTTTTTGGGAGACCAATAAGCATCCTTAAAATGACTGGCGCGATGCCTGGAGTACGGCAGCTCCAGGAGCTGCTGGTTCAAAGCGAACGGTGAGAAAAGCGCTGCACGAGTATTTATATAGGTGAGCAAATAGACTGAACACGGCGGGCGGCTGAGTAGCTGATGCTTACAGTGTAAGTGTAGCTTTACGGATGAACCGCACCATAAATTTTATATCCCGGTCTGAACAAACGGGTGGCGGTACGTGGCTGGTAGACAAGTTTCTGAGTGTGACGAAAGAAGATGCCGTAAATATCCCGTATTACCACCCCCGTTCTTACGTTCGTCCCCTGGTCTACCGGTCGTCCCCCCCTCCCCACATTAGGTTTGTTCGTTCGTCTTTACCCCCCAGACTTAATCCACCCCCCACTCTAGGCGACATTTCCCAAATTCTCAAACCCAAAGCTTGACAGGTATGGGACAAGGTGAGAATCCATCTGTTAAACTCACTGAAGATGAATACATAAACTAAAAGCTGCTGGACATATAAGGTATTTGTGAGCCTTCCTCTTTATTATTAAACTGAATATAATTTCAGATCTTTGTATAACTTTTCTTCAAGGTAACTTAGAAAGTTAACAGATTAATTATTGTTAACCGGGTTATTTTTCAGGTTAATTATTGTTACAGGTTCATTTTCTAAACTACAAAAAATATAAAAAATTGGACTGATATTGATA
Organism: Brachyrhaphis roseni; assembly: GCA_903066815.1. Taxonomy (NCBI): domain Eukaryota; kingdom Metazoa; phylum Chordata; class Actinopteri; order Cyprinodontiformes; family Poeciliidae; genus Brachyrhaphis; species Brachyrhaphis roseni. The sequence goes on from CAEFZY010072048.1 coordinate 89,127, forward strand.
GCCGATAACACTGCTGTTATGCCAGAATTACCAATGTTTTATTTTATAACATTTTTTTATCCGATTACTCGATTAATCATAAGAATAATTGATAGATTACTCGATTGCTAAAATATTAGTTTACAACAGCCCTAGTACTGAGGAACTGGCTGGTGACCAGGAACAGGTGAATGCCAGCTTGGATGTTCAAAAGCTAAGAAAAACATGAAAACTTTGTTTCTGATCCATGAATGCAGCATAGCAAAACAATACTCTGACAACACTCTTCAGTACTGATGCCGCTACTGAGTAAGGAAGGCTTAATGCTAGATCCTGGCATTACTAATCTGTAATGTAAATGCCAAAGACTGTTTAAAAAGTAAAGTCTCAGTACTAAGCTTTGCTTCAGCAGGACTGGCCTCTCACATCACCTCTGCTTCACATAAGGGATGCTTGTTCATCACAGAGCAAACAAAACATATTTTTAGTGCTTTTATTGCATCATTTTAAATTATAGTAGAGCTACATCAACTAAAAATCTAATCTGCACAACCAAGTTTTACAATAAGGCAGGAAAATGATGATAAAGGCGTGGTCAGTGGATCTTCATTTGATATTGATATAATAAATCAAAACTGAAAAGACGGCTATCACTCTGTTCTGGCGAAGAAAAAAAGCTTGATTAAAACAAAAAGCATCTTAACTAATTTGTTTTGCTCTCAGTCAAACCAGATGACTTAAAATCAGAAAAACATTTTTCACTGTAGAGATGTGAAATGTCCTGACAAATTCTCTTTGCTCATCTGTTCTGTGTCAGTTCTCTAGGTTTTGTAGAGTCAAAGCAAGCCAACCCAAGTTATGTGTTTTTAGTTTAATTTAAAGTGTGAAAGAAAAACAGATGGAGATTTTAATTGATTGCTGTTATAGAAAACAACACTGGGCCTCAGAAAGATGCTGGACAGAAACAAAGTAAACGTGACTCACGGTGATTGGGGATTCCTCTGTGCCCTTTTTCTTGGCATTGGAGTCAAAGAGGACATTTCTGCCGCGCCTCTCACAGTCCTGGTACACGATGAGTCTGATCTGACTGGGCTCCAGCTGGGGAAGAGGCCAGCTAAATGGGGGATTGATGGATACAGGAAAGAGGGACCAAAAGGAAAAAAAATAATGGCAAAGAAAGATGAAGATTGGAAACAAGAGGATGGAAGATGGGGAGGGGGACAAAATGATAAAAAAATAAAAATAAAATAGAAGTTATTAACCTAAAACCTTGTGAGTTAAGAAAAATGAAACTATGTATAGTAAAAAATGCATCACATTTTTAAGAACATTTTTCACATAAAGATTTGGATTTGGAAGAAGTGCGGGTAGAAATAATTCATTTTCTAATAACCACCAAAATTATTGCCATTGCAAGATTTTCTAATATCAAGCAGCTCTGCTCTGAGTTCAAAGAAAAACATGAACATAAACAAAGGAAAATGCAGATCCAGCCAAATCCCTCTCATACTTCAACCTGCAGGAACAGGGGTGGAGGGGTTAAAGGGCACCAAAACCTGCTCCTACAAAACCACCAGAGATCTATTCAAACAGAAAGCTAAATCTATATTTTTGGACCAATTGAAACATGAGTCATTATCACTGGCCTACAAATCTATCAGATTATCTGAGTCATTATTAAGCCTGAAGGCAGTTATTTACAGCTGAAACTGCAGAGTGACTTCCAGTCATGGGATTGGATTCACTGACCAGCTGAGTGAAAAAACCTTGTGATACATTCAGATCTGCCAATGAAAGCAGATATCTTGTGAATAAAGTCTTTATTTGAAAAGCTGCTGACATGATACCCCAACTTCCTCAGAATATATGTAAAAAAAAAAAAAAAAAAAAAAGGGAGATAAACATGAACTTTCATACCCTTTAGCTCGTCTTACCAACTATAACAATATTTGTGGATATTTGTGACCCTTCAGCGAACTCTGAAAGACCCCTTTGACGTGAATGATTTACTATGAGCTATAAAAATGACACCAGACACAGAGCTGGACCTTAATATAGCTTATTAACTGGAAGCAGTGGCTCTCTAAACACAAGTGCTGAAATCATTGATTGATTAGGAAAAGTAGTAGAGGAACAATTGTTTTCACCTTACCAACACACAATTTCACACCTATAGCAGCTGCTCAGTTTTTGTTGGGGAGCTTTGAAAGGTCAAGGAAGACCTGTTGATGCAGGTCTGTGTGCATCATTCCCATACATCTCAGCTCTGTTTACCAAACAATAGCGTCAAAGTGGTGAACACCAGAAGAGGCAGAGTCGTCTAATCAAGAAGGCGACAAATGGAGACGACAGTATTTACTTATCTGCTTCCACTGCTGCATTGATTATTTGTTGCCGCATCCATACAAAATACTGAAAAAACCAAGCAAATGTATATTACTGATGCTTGCTTGAATTCAAAACAAAACAGCATTTAAGCGATGATAAAGTACAGGAGCCTTTTTTCAGCCAGCTGACAGGTAGTGTGTAGCAAAAGGAAGAAAAACTGCAACTTTGACAACTGCTGAACATAAATAAGACTTTTTCAGGATTTATTAGGAATGCAACAGGCTGACATCTCAGACCTCCATCTGTTTATATTGTGCCATATGCTGCATTTGAGAAAGTCTCTCAAACGAACCCAAATAACTCTGTTGATGTTGAATATTAGTTACTATGATCCAAAAACAAACAGTTGAGTTTATCAATTCAGTTTGTCCAAGCTACAGGGAACAGGGATTTACCACACTCACCAAGAATCTTCCACTCACCGCTCCAAAAACATCAAGACGCTACTCATCGTCTCACCAGACACACTCAGCTGGTTCTGCTGGTGTTTTCTGCTCATGTAGCAGATTCACGTTAATGTTTGGCAACTTCACCAAAACCAAAGCCATCTTCTTCAGTTTTCCCGTTTTGGCTTGAATCTGAGGGAAGGCCTGACCTCTCACCCAGTCTGAGTGCTTACTGTGTGACGTAAACCCAGCCTCGCTTGCATAATGGGCTCAAATTGCTTTCTATGGGGGCTGGGTCAATATAGACCACAGACTTCGGTGTAAGATGACTCGGGGTGTTGTTCAATAATATGCATGTTTGCAGCTGGGTAACTGCTGCTGATGAAGGTTTCAGTCATGAATTTGGCCTCTATACAGGTAAAACGGGTCGACACCTCCAAGGAACAGAACAAAAAGAATGAAAAGCGCATTTTAAGTTTATTATTTTACTTTAGTTTTCAAATGCAAAATTTTTTAAAAATAAACACCACTTTAATATCACGATTATTATTGTTACTTTACAAAAATGCACCAAAATAGCTTATCATAGACTATATATTTTTTTATTATTATTATTTTTTTTTTCTGTATTTGACCTGCTGACTGAAATTGCAAGTTCCAATCTCAGACTGATTATCTGTTCTTTCAACCACCAAACCAAAAGCAATTTATTTGTGAAGAAAAAAATATATAATTTTTCAAATTCAAAATGATATGATTTATATCCTACTTCACAAAAGGGACTCATGACCAAACATTGTTCAAGATTAACTTCAGCAGTTTAAACTTCCCAGTGAAAATTAAACTTGTAAGCAAATTTAACATCTGATAAATGCAAAAACCTTTGCAAACCTTTGGAAAACGAGCAGAGGAAGAAACATCCATCAGTGACCATGTGACAGTCACAGCACTGACGGAGCAGAGAGAAGTCATTCATAAAAGCAGCACATGACTTCATGACTCCTACATTCTTGTTTGTCTTTGACCTGATTGTTTAAACCGGTTCCGACTCAAAGTTTCTCAAGGAGATGGGTAGAAAAAGATAGACACTTCCTGGAGATACTGCCAAACTAAAAAAGAAAAAACCCTCTTGGTATTTTAAATAATAAATTTAATATTAAAAACTAAGCAGCACCGCTGAAATCAAAAATCCTCGTAACCCACATCATAAGGTTTGAGCCAGAAAAACGTTCAAACTATCAACGCCGATCGATTGGATGGGAGAGGATGCAATCACTACAAAAAAAAAAAAAAATCAATGTTCTGAAACCCTAAACAATGCAACCATTCCCTGTGGGATCAACGCAAGCCAGGTCAAACGTTACCCACTCCTACCTGAGCATCATCGCGGGTCCGCCAGTCTTTCCCCAGCCCTCTCTCCCACTCTTTATTTCTCTCCTCTCCACTTCTCCTCTGCCAGCCAAAGTGGGGGTCTAAGAATAGCGGTGGACTAAATTCACACAACATGAGACTATCAGGTGATCCCAGCAACACTGTGTGTGCTGGACAGTACAGAGGCAGCAACAGAGCAGCCAGCCTGGGCTGCTGACAGCCAGAAAGCGCTGTGATAAGACACTGACAGAGGGGATTTGTTTGTGTGTTGTTTTCTAATCCGACTCTTTTTGTTCTCCACTCGCTTGTGTTTCCTCTTCCCTGTCGTTCCGTCTTCATCCAGTAAATGTAAATGAGCAATTATTGGATTTTAAAACAACGCTAAGACAGGTCAATATCAGGACTCTTAACCTGAGAAGACATGTTCCACATGTTAGTTTTAATAATTTGCTTAAACTATGGTAACTAAAAGCAGTGGATTTGACACATTGGCAATGTATAATTGATGATAAATAATTTTCAACTGACCAACTTCAGTTTTGCATAAAAATAAGTTTATTTAAATTAAATCCTTTTTTCAAATTCCATATCTAAGGAAGTATGCTGCATACCAAATCTCTATAGCTTATTTAGTGTAGTCTAATGTGCAAATATGAATCAGGTTCTTCTCTTCACCTGAAGCACAAGTTAACATAAAATGACATAAATGCACCTAGGCAACATGTATTGTAACGCTTTTATGCATTTCAGAATACATTAGTAAAAAGAGAAAAGTGGAGAGTAATTTTAGGTGTATCAACAGGATCAATAAGAGTGGCAGTACTGTTACAATGCAAACAATACCCTCCCTTTGTTATAACAAAGCAGTCTAGTTTCCTAGACTGTTTTGAGTCTGACATCAGCCTATACTGACCTCAAAGAGCTCCAGCTCTCCCTCTCGATTGCCACTGGAACATCTGTGCATGTGTGTCTCAGAGTGTGTGTCACACACACACACACTGAGACAGTTACATAAACATCCCTACAGCCCAAGTTGTGTGACGTTCTTCCGGTTGTATGCAGCAGAGGACACTGGTGGGTCCAGCAGCGTTGTCTTAATTAGTAAAATTTCTAAAGTCTCAAAACAAGACTGTGCAGAAATACTTGGATTACTGTAAGATTTAAAACGCAAACCATCCAACATTCTGGAGAAATTAAAATTTGATGCATATTTAATGCAAACTGTATCAGGTTTTCTAGAAAATCCATCAACCATCTTGCTCTAACTTCACACTGATGTTGCAATTAGTTACCAACTGGGCCCCTTTGCTTTGGAAACCTGCCAGACACATCATGGGTTTAACCTACATATAGCAGCACAAGCAACACCCAGAGCAGAATGCAGCCTATGGTACTTTAAAATGCATACATGCACGCTACTGCTTAGATCATTATGCAAAGGTGTAAATACTTACATATCCAGTTTATCAAGTGTTAATGTTTTTACATCTCTCAAGAAAGTATTGAAGGGTTGCTAGAGCAACTGAATAAACAAACATTTAGTTTGAAAATGAGGCTTCAAACACACCAAAACTGCCACAGGGACTTCCTTATCCGTCTTGAAAATAGACGTGGATGGGTAGCAGCATGTTGAGTAATAAATGACCTGTGCCTTCCAGCAGCCGTACGATGCTAAGCTGCTGAAAAGTTAAAAAGTTACTGCAGTTGGTTACTTTATGCTCTTATTTGTATTTGCAGAGGACACTGATGGATCCAGCAGCGTTGTCTTAATTAGTATGTTTTTTTTTATGCATTTATTTGCCAATTTCTATATGATAGTTTACATCATCGGCAACCTGGGTGGTTTTGTATTTTTTTAAGTACTACCCAGTAAACAAAACTGCAAAACAAACATTAATACACTCAAAGTACTCCTTACTTAATGACTGAATAAGCATTTATCTGAATCAGCACCGATAATGAGTTCCTGACTGTTTCTCCCACAGAATCACATGAAAGAGACGTAAACAGAAGAGGTGGAAGGCGAGTCAAAATGCATTTCCCAATAAATGTAGTTTTAAACATTGGAAAAATAAGATTTTAGTAACAAAAAGGTATCTTAATAGGAAGCATAATGCTTTGAATTTCTAGTGAGGTGGGAAAAAAAAAACTACTCCTCCAACTCATCAGGCAACTGAAAGTAGGATAATTAGTAAATGAGTATTTTATTTGACTTTTGACACTGCTGGGTTTGTCCTCAGACAAATCACTGTGTATGAGAGAAAAGAGCATGAATACAAAAACTAAATGCTAAATAAATAAAGTTTATGATAAAATTGTTTATTTATGACAGAGAACACCTCCATGTATATCATCCATTCTGCACAAAGTTTATTGTCCTCTTCTTCCTTTACCATAAAATATCAGCAGCATTTCTATAAAATAAAAAAGGGGAAACTGTGGAGTTGCAGTTAAAATTCTTATTTTGGGAATTGAGAAAGTGGGCAAGTTTGCTACCTTTAAAATGTCTCGCATAGCAACGGCTGCACTTACTGTTCTTTCTAAAAATAACTTAATTTAGATCTGTTTCAATTATAACCACGTGTAGCCATGAGTGATTTGTGGCGCTTGATTTTCGTAAAAGTATATCTTTATCGTGTCCCCTGCAGTTCTTAGAAGCATGAGTATGGCCACTCAAAACAGTGTCGATAGGAACTCCATGACAGCCGCCGTCTTTCTCGGGCCTTGCCAGGCCTGCAACATGAAGCCAGAACGTGCATGTGAATGCATCATCCTAATAGGCTGTAAATTTACACATTAACAATAAATCCTGAGAAAGCCACTGAAGGCATCCTCTTAAGTTGTGCATGTGGGCTATAACTTGAAAACTTGAGTCAACGTACCTGCAGCAGGACAAGTCAAACCAGATCTACAACTCAGCTATGGAACTGGATCATTAACCCTAATTAGTAAGAAATGCATGAGTCTGAATCATGCATTTTCCTGCAAAGAGCTGAACGGCTTACATCCAGCCTTACATGCTGCTCTCTAGGTTATAAAGTCTGCTTATTGGTTCAGAGGGTGTCAGGAAGCTGCTACACCACAATGGTTGAAAAACTGGCGAGTTTATGGCGAGTTGTTATAGAAACCTATTAATGACTTGGTTTGAAAAGGAAATTAACTTATAATCTTACATTAAAAGTGAGAATTTACCTGATTAGCAAAGTGGGGAACATTATAGTCATTTGTACAATTTCATCTCATTTTTAAAGACTGGAAGTAGACAAGTATTGCTTTTATTCCTTCCTTATTCCCAACATTTTGTCTGTTTAGCTGCAGTCGTCCGTCTCTACAGGTATTCCAGGTGCTTCAAGTCAAGTTTTCCACAGTTCAAGTCAATTTTATATAGTTGAGTCTTAAAGAACCTTGAGTAGACGTAGAGAAAGATGAGCACAGGTACGTACCAAAGATCAGTATTGGGACTTCAAGCACTTCACATGACAAGAAAGGGAGGCAATCACGTCTTTTGAACAAGTCACATGAAAATGCAGATGGTTGTTTCCCTGTTGCTAGAAAATGTAGATGAGTTGAAGTGGCAACCAAATGCACAGCAGATTGTAACATATCATGTTCTCGCCTTCAGCAGAGTTTTGATATTAAAATGCATATTCTTAAACATTTCCAGATGACTCATACCATCCTACTGAGCTTTGTGCCAGTGACTGAACATGCAGCCATGTGATCATTCCACAACCATGACAGCCAGAGATTGATGAAAGCCTCACATGACACACACAGTTATGAAACTATGCAGTGGAGGAAGGATACCATGACAATCAGCAACCTGAGACGGAACTTCTCCTGAACCATCGAAAGCCAAAAAAACTTCTATAAATAAATAAGTCAGACCCAGCTGAAGGTTTGTCATCCTGTTCTAAATATGAAATCAACATAAATAGAAATTAAAATATTCTGCATTAATTATGATTGAACAATACTTTTTAAGGAAAACCCCACAAAATTAAACAACTACTACTGACAAGAATTTTAAACAGCCACTTTTTTTAAAACACTTCTGGGAATTTTGTAGCTGATGGCCATCTTGGTAGATACAAAGCAACTTATGACAGTTGCTATGACAACAATAAACAAGCCAAAAGCTTAGAAATAGCTCTCACCTCATTCTTAACTTATAGACAATATAAGCACATTACTACCATTGCTTGATTACAAATTGAGTACTCTACCCAAGTCTGTATACTAACATAAATATCAGTGATATTTACTATAGGGTAAGTATCCCAACATTTACCCTACATTAACTAGCAAAATTAGATCCTCCATGTTGTTCGCACTTGAGATCAACATCATCTGACAAATTTCTATCCTCACAGCAGCCATTTTGTTTACATCCATCTTCTATATAGTTTCTTTTTGTTGGTCTGGAAGTCATGGTTAATCTACGCTTTGGGATTCGCTTGCCTACCAAGATGGCGCTGGTCACTTCTGATTCAGACTTATGGGAACTAAATTATTAACATGCTGCACCTTATGGAACTAAACATGACAGCAAAATCTAATTTGTGAGCAGCTGTATTTCACTAATTAAGTCGAAGAGGAAGGTTTCCCACAGCCAACCAAAATCAACTAACGTGACACTGGGCAGAGGAGAGAGCGGAGGCTGGTGAGAGCTGTGACTGGCAAAAGGATAAGCCAAAGGCTCTTGGTGTAATGTACAGTATGCCGTCTCTGGTCATGTGCTGCGGCCAGGGAAAGAGGAGAGGCTTTTTAGGCTTTCCTGTGGGGTCATCCAACCTGCTGCCCGCCATGGTATTCTGGAAGCCACAGCAATGCGGTGTGACAGTGCTTCTGGTGGGTGAGACGACATGCAGAGTGCAATGGGTTTGCAAAAACAGTTGGATTAAAATAATAAGTCAGAGGGGATTTTTAAGTTAGAACTGAAATATCTATTTATTTAAAATCCATCTCCTCATCTCTGTAGTCCATTTCTGTGCACAGACACATTTATCCAACCTTAGTTTTACATTAACAGTCACGTCTAAGGCCAGAAACTTTGTAAATCTGTAAATATTGTACCATCAATTGCTTCTTTTTATCTCTACTCTAACAAATCTAATTTAAGAATTAGATTATGGCGAGTTGTTATAGAAACCTATTAGACCTGTTGCAATAAAATCACAAATAAATTAAAGCAAGCTCAATAATTTCTCTCTATCTCTACCAAAAACTGGATAATAAAAGTCTTCAGTCCGTTGCTTTGGTCTCAACTAGCCATTTTTTAAGGATAATTTCCTTCATAGTTAATTTTATTTGTTGTTTCTATTGTTTTATTTATTTTAGATATTAAAATATTTTCCAGTTCCGGTGTTAAAAGTTCATTAGAATTTAAAGTTTATTGATCTTTGGGAATATTCTCACATGATTATGCCATTACCATTATATTACTCAAAAATGTTCTCAAAACAACATTATTATTTATTGCAATAACTTCAGGGACCGGAAAAATGTGTTATCGCGTCTTAAAGGAACAACACTAAACAACTTTTCTTACACCGTCAATTGCTTTTTTGGTTTATACTCCAATTGATCTAATTTATCACTTTAAGAAGCACCTCTATTTTTGTTCGACTATCAAAGTGTCCTCTCCAAACATCTCGTCTCACAGATTTTCCCCCTCCAGAGCCGCTTCATGCTTGATGAATGGACACCCTATGCCAGAGGTATGGAGAGCACAGCTGACCACGGAGTTAACAGAAACGCCTGCTGACTGTCTGTTTGTTCTAGGACTGATGCCAGGCACCCAGCCCCCTTTAGCCCACACACACACACACACACAGCATTTATATTGTTGCTGCAGACCATGGCACCTTTGCGGCCATGGAACGTGCTCAGGCACAGACTCGGGCCAAAGTGCAAGCAGCACCACACGGAGGTGAGCTTTGAGGTCTGCTGGTAATTTTATCCAGCGGCAGACACATGGTGGGAGTGGTTTCTTTCACTCACCAGGTATTTACAACTAAAAAGAGCACTTTCCCCTGAGTGGCATGCCTGACCCTGAACAGGAATGTGCACAAGAACACACCATGCCGGCATGGAGCCAGAAATCAACCCAGGAGCATTGAGTATCATGCTAACTAGGTCTGTGAGGCGTCGCTCAGTGCACTTCTCTATCACCTTAATAAAATTCTCACGCTGATATTCCTTAGAAACCAGAGTTGGCTAGTAGTCACATTTGCTTAAATAAGTTTTTTGATAAAATGTACTTTAAGGAGTGTTTTTTACTTTTACTTTTACTTGAATGAAAAAGTGGGTAGTTTTAACCAAAGATTCATCAGACACAGCAGTTTATATTAAAGTTTTATATGAAAGAAACTGATTTGAAAACTTTTTTTTTTTGCCTTATTTAGTTATTTTTTGTTACTTATTTGAATTATTGTCATTTTGGTTCTTAAAATGCCAAAATTTGCACTTTATAACTTGGTCTTTTTGATGATGTAATTTTTAAATAATTGATCATTTAATCAGTACTTGAGTAGAATTTATACCAAATATTTTTTATGTAATTTCTTGGATGGCTACTTACTTTTGCTTAAGACATAACATATTTTTCTTCAAGTACAATTTGTTCGTACTCTAACAGAGTATTCTCCTTTTATTTTTACTCAAAACAATTTCCCAACAATAAAGGATTTTTCTATTCAATTTAATTATTTTATGAACAAAAGCATACATTAAAATATTTTTTTGAAAGAGTCAAGGAATGGACAAGAAAACTGTTACTGATGTGACATTTGTGATTAAATGTTTCATGCCATCATGAAAGTAAAAACAAAAACGTACAATGTACATTTATTTAAAGAACAATTATTCCTACTTCAGCTAATAAAGATTATCGAGTCTTTTTTCATTTTGATAGTTATGCAAAAATAGGGTTAGTGTAAAAATTTAATTGTCTCCTAAATCTAACAACTGCTTGTTCCACAAACAAGCATTTGTGATAACATCCAAAGATTAATTTCCATCACTTAGACCATAATACAGTCATCCCAATGCATCTCAATGAGATGTAAGTTTGGAGTTTGTCTACAACACACATCATCCAGGTACAGAAGCAGCAAATTAGTCACAGAGAGCCACATTACAATAAATGTGATTTTTAGGGGAAAATATGCCTAAAAACTCTCATGGATGCATTTTTGGCATTGTTATAGTTGAATTATCACCATTAGATCTTGTATGAATGCCAAGTAATTTTGGTAGGACGAAAAATCAAATCATCATGTTGTTTACTACATTTCTAAGTACTGATTTTATAACGGTTTGTTCCTGAATTTCTTAAGATTTAGATGGCAGTGGTTAAAGCAAATGCCCCCCACCCCGGGAGAGCCTGGTTCGAATCCAGCCTGGTCTACAGAGCATGGGTTTGAATCAAGCTTGGTCTACTACATTTCGTCGCTTGTACTTGTGACATTGCAATGACAATTAAGTTGAATAATTATTATTATTATTGATATTTCATGTCGGACAAATGCAAATTATTTTATAATTTTTCAGGTGTGGCCAAAATCAGCTTTAGAAAATATGTTTTTAATTAATAGGAGGGCAATTACTTTCTCACACATGCAAGTTGGCTAGCATAGCTTTTTCAACATTAGTATTTGAAATATTTGTGTGACAAACTAAAACACTAGAAATCTGTATGATGAAAAGTAGCTTATTGACAGATCCGAGTATAAAACCAGGTGTTTTGCAGACTTATGGCTGCAAACTCAGAAATTAAATATAAATTACCCCAGAGAGATTATTAGAAAATATTTTTGTAATCACACATTAACGATATAAACACTGAGGAGACAAATGCATGATCTGGAATTGATCTATAGAGGCCAACTGAAGCAATCACATGCTCTCCACCGCTACCACAGCACACAGTGTCCTCCGCTGACTGACCGCACTATCAGGGAGAACAAAACCAAGAGAAACCACTGGTACTTTGCTCCATAAGAACTAAAATCAAGCAGCATGATTTCACATCACAATAATGGACCTTTAAAAGCTGTAACCAAAAACAAAGGAGTGGGGGATAACTCGTTAAGGAAACACGATAACAACGAGGAGGACGGTGCTTCTGGAACTCCTAACACAATAAACTGCTCAGATCAAACTTTAAATGTGAAGTATTTATCCGTAAACTGATAAATAGCGGTGGAGCAGAAATGGTTCAGTGAAAAGTGGTTGCTAAGGGATGAGGAAACCATCACAGCGCGTGCAGCAGCAACCTCGCTGCGCGCTAGCATTAGCGTGTTAGCTAACAGGCACAACACGTCTCTCACGTCTTCGTGGAGTTCGCCTCAGTCAAGTTGAAATAACAAAATTATACAGGCTGTTTGCGTACATTCTGCTCTTAATTTAAAACAAGTATCTCCTGAAAAGTGTTAGACAGCAATACAACAAAGCCAATATCAGAAATAACGTTAACGTAGCCAACGTTACATACAAACATTGACACACACACACACACACACACACACACACAAAAATGTACCTGAACGCTGGGTCCTCCTTGCTACATCTCGGTGGCGGCGACGACAGCGCATTTCTCTTGTTAAAAAGTTTCTGGAAAAGGGTCGGAGGCATTTTGTACCAAAAATAAATTCGGTACACGCTTTCTTTTGTTTTCACATCCAGGAGCGAATCTCGTTCCTTGTAACGATCTCCATGGGTGTCACAGTCATATGACGGGCATTAGTCACAGGGGCTGCTTGGTAACCTGCTACTTCATTTTGATTGGCCAGACACGTACGCGGCTATTGAGACGGATTTACGTGATTGGCTGGTATTTTTGGAGAAGTAACCACGTGGTAAGTGTGTTCACTGTGTTGATGTTTTGTCGGGAATCGTGTCGGCGTGAAATGTATTCGCAGAAATAATTTAAATTCGGTTTTTAACCATCTGGTCCCACACGAGCAGTCATCCATTAAATACGTGAACATTGAAATATGATAAGTAAGCAAATAAATGTGTGGAAAAAAAAAAAAAAATCACGTTATATCGCAAAATCTTTATTTATGCAAACTCCTAAATCAGCAAAATCTTCAAACTGACACTTATAGACATATAATGAGAATCTAACATCCATATATTACACATTTCATTTTTATTATTTTTTTAAGTTAAACTAAATTTATGGAAAACGCAAAACATCAAAAGTATACATATAAATAGAGAGAAACAGAACACAACAAATGCAAAAAAAAAAAATTCTTTTAACACAAGAAAGCTATTCTTATTCGTATATTTATCAAGGATTATGAAATACATATCTGCCATCTAGTGGCCATTTTTGATAAGTACATTTTAAATGTATTTTAGAAAAATTAAAATAGTTACGAGTATCAGCAAAGCATTTAAATCAGCAGACAACATGAAAATACAGCGTTTGAGACACCGTTTACAATTATTGCCAGAAAAAAAACATATAAAATGATTAGTACAGATAGTGTTAAATTAAAATAAAGTGTGATGCAGAAAAAAATATTTAAAGAAAGTCAAATTCTTTCTTGTTCAAGTACAAAGATAAGTTTGAATCTGCTACCTGTTATCTTTAAATATTACACACTGAAGCTCGTATCTAGCTTTGCACAACATCCATTCAGCTCCTTATCCTTCACTGTTCATTTTCATTTAAGCCTCTCATACTGAATTGTAGTTTATCTCTTGGTTTGCATACCTGACTTGAAAGGAAAGAAAACAGCACTTCTAAGTTTTACGGATCTTTCTTTCATTTTTTGAAAAAAGGCTTTTCTTTCGATAGCATTCACAAACTGAAAGAACGATGCTTTTTCTGAGCATGTTCTTGCAGGCCTTTTTACAGGCAGCGGTAATGGTTGATCTTTAAAGCTGGTCACACTTCTTCTGGATGTCATGGGATGAGGTTTTATTTTCTGCAGAGGACTTGAGGAACTGCTGGTGTTTTTTCCGCTTGTTGCAGGGGATTTGATTTCTTTCTCATTTTGAATCTCAGTTGCATCAAAGCTTTTGAACCGAACTTTCTTCCTAAAGGTAATTGGCTTCCTCTCTGAGAGCTAGAGTGAATTTATATTTGAACGTGACTATAAATATTATTCATTTTAAATGGATAGAAAAAAATGAAACTTACTTTTGGAGAGGTTTCCTTCTTAAAGGCTTGATCTGCAAATTAAAAATAAGAAAATTAAAATGTACTCTTAGATAAAAGTATGTCTTGTTAAAGTTGGTATATTACCTGAGTTACTTGCCCTAATGTTAATTTTTCCTTCATCTTCAGGAGTTTTGTGGTAGCTTGATAAAAAATAAAAAAATTAAACAATTGTTAATCCTCCACATGATCACAGTTTACTTTAAGTGTTCATTAAAGTTTTCTAAAGAGATGTACTAAGGACCAAAAAACACAGAATGTTATTGGACATTTTTTCAGTCTTATTGGCAGTACAAACAAAAATTATAATAATTTGAGGTTTTAAAATAATTACTAAATATATTGAAACTAAGAATCTTTACTAAAGTTGGTCTGTAAATTAATTTTAAACCAGAATGTACTGTGATGAATTTTATTTTGGCTGAATTTTATGATTTAATGCATAAACTGGAATAATATTTTACTCCCTCCATTTTTTGCTGGATTCAAAATTCCTACCTCACATAAATAATCTCAGTTATTAAAAAAAACATTAATCAGTATTGGCCTGGTAAATATAAATTATTAACCTTCTAATTGGGAAATAAACTTAAACATTTACCTGATCTCACACTTTTCCTCAGCTAAATTCATAGAAGCATCTGCAGAAACAAAGCTGGAAATTATTTTAGTTTCAATACGAACAATTAAATACCAGCTTCATTTCTGTTTTCAGAACTGTGACTAAAGTTTCTGTATTGTTGGAAAAGTGTCAACACTTGTCTTTCTAGAATCACCGATGATAGTAGAAAGGTTGGGTGGATGATGAGAGTGAATATTCTCCGCATAGCTGTCTTCCAACAAGGTGGAATTTTTCACTTGAAGATGAAAACCCAGCAACTCATCCTTACTGGGAAAAGTCATTATGTCTGCTGTTTTGACAAGAAAAGAAAAAGAAGAAGTTTTATCATTATGTTGAATACTTGTGAAAGTATTGTGTGTTTATTTTAAAATTCAGCCTATTAAGTAGCACATACCTCTGAAATGAAAGGATAAATGAAAAGAATAAATATCTGAAAAGTTTGACAGGCATTTGTATTCAGGCCCCTATTAAAATTGTAATAGCAAAAACTCTTTTTTCTACTTGTTAAATAAATAATAAACACAATATTTTAATGAAATATTGTGCAAATTATAGATTTAAAACAAAAACGGTCCTTGCCTGATTAGAAAAATGGCAGTTTAGCTAAAGTCTCTAATGGTCTTGGCCCCTATTATTAATAAATGTAATTAAAAGCAAAAAACCCTGAATGAATCCCTTGTGTTCCACTTTTCCATTTGAAGTGAGTGAAAAATCCCAGTTTTAAACCCAAAGCCGTGTCTAAAGTTCTTACAAGCTTATCCAAAATCTGTCTGCATCTGTTGGTTCGTTTATGTTCTTTATCTAATTTTTGTTTAGTCTGTTTATTCACTGGGGAACTTCTGGGGATAACTTGGTTGTACTGGATATTATTTGGGGTGAATACAAACCCACTCCACACTTTTCAGACTATTTTTGAAAGCAAAACAAAAAAGTGAAAACAATAGATCACTTTACTTTCGCATCACTTGCACTTCTTTGTATCGGTTTTTGTCCAAAACTATACATTGAGGTTTGGTGACCAAAATGTTCAAATATTCATGCTGTTCTTTACCAAACCACAAACATTGGATGGGTAAACGTACCGCTCATTTCCTTTCTGAAGATCTCTGGGGAGGATGAGTTGCTAATGGTTGCTGAAGCATCAGCATCATCATAGTCATCATAGTCATCATAGTCATAATCATCGTCATCATCATCCTCCTCCTCTGAGTATAAAGTTGACTCTGCTTCCATGACGGAAGACGTCCCACTCTCTGGAGTCCCACCACATCGTGAGGCCTCTGGGATGAGTTGGACTGTAACTTTTCCTGACGAGTTTTGTTGGCCGGACGCTTTAACAACTGATGTAACACAGGAAGCAGGTTGGCTTTGTCTGTTTTTAGTAAATGGCTCAGAAACACTAACCTGGGAATGCAAAAGCAAAATAAATCAGGCTTGAGAAGCAGCGGTCGATTTAAAACAGTCAAATATATATTAAATGTGGATCATTGAAACTAATTTGAAGGTTTAGTTAAAAAAATAAGAGTTACCCGAACAGGGCTCACTGGTTTGACTTTGGATTCATTTATTTCTTCTTCCTCTATCCTTTCTGGTAACGGGTCATAGCATTTGCCGGTCAGAAGTCTCTTATATCCTGAAAATTTTGAACAAAGTATAATTTATCATACTCTGACTACTCTACAGGGCTCTTTACTACTGCTTTTAATGACTCTGGATTAGAGTTTGATCAGCTGTAGCTCAAAAATCAAATGAAGACTGGTGAAACATTGATCGAGATAAAAAACAATAAGTGCCTTCTCAGATTTGTAAACATAAAAAAGGACCACTTGAATCCTATTTTTGGATTTGTGATAATACCCAGAATTGTGTTTTGCTGCTTTTTTGTGGCATTTACATAAGTCTAGATCTTGAAACCAAAATAATTTGGGAAACCAAAATTAGAATTTATATCATTTTTGAAAATTCTGAATCCTGAGATTAAAGTCAGAATTCAGACTCCGTGAATGTGAGAAAAAGTATGAATTCTAAGAAAAAAGTCACAATTCTCAAATTAAAATAACAATTCAGAGAAAGAAAGTCAGAATGTTATTTTTGTCCCTAATCTTCTTCCGTAGTGTTCAGACATACTAATTAAGTTTAGATAATAATATTATCTACAGCTGATTATCTTCCCAAAAAGCAGTGAAAGAGGCTTCATTAAAGTACATAAGTTAGCTGAAAGTGTTTCTTACTCTGTCGCTTCCGGGTCGCTGACCTTCCGGGTGTTTCTCCTTTGTTAGGAATCCCGCTGTCACGACGAACTTTAACTTGGCGCTTGAGTTGCTCCATTTCCTTTTAGACTTATTCTCAGATTTTAACGTTTGTCATCATCACCAGTTAAAAAGTTTTTGTCAACCGCCATTCTCCAAGGTCCGGGCGTTGCCTAGCAACCACGCACACCTGCCGGGTCATTAGCTTCTGACTGTTGACGTATTTTTCTGTTCGAGGTTCGGTTTAATAAAAAAAACCCCTATGAAATATAAATTCCAGTTCGATTAAAAACACCCCATTAATCCCAGAGGGAAATTAAATGTGTTGGCAACTCAGTTAGTAAAACATCATATGAACAGGTAATGTAATTTATTACCACCAAAATAAACAAGAACATAAATGAAACACGTATCTAGAGGTCTGATGAGTTTGGACCAGGATTAGTATAGAAAAAAAAATAATTTTTTATTTATTTTCATTGTTAGGTGAAAAACAGGTGATACACCTTAATTTGTTACAAATAATCAAATTAAGTGAATCAGAGTAAATCAGTTGGGTAGTAACTAGTTACATTTACTTGAGTAACTTTTTGGGGAAAATGTACTTTTAGGAGTATTTTTACTACACTGTACATTTCTTTTTTTACTTTTACTTGCGTATTATAAAGTATTGCTTCTCTTACTTGAGTAAAATTTCAGGATACTTTTCTCAATGTGAGTAACTTCACTGAATGAAGAACAAGCTTGTTTTAAACAAAAGTTCAGGTTTTATGTTTCATAAATTGTATATAGAAAGAAATTGATTTAGAAAAATGTTTCTTTGCCTCAGTGTTATTTATATTATTTAATTTCATTTTGATCTTCAAATTGCCAAAATTTCCACATACAGTAACTTTATATTAAATAATTGGATTATGTTTCCCTGACAGACAAAATGCTAACCTTTCATAGCAGAGAAAAACAACAGACTCATTTAAAATCATTCCAGAATATCTTTAATTTCACTGCCCTGCTCCTGTTGCCCCACCCTCCCTCATCCCTTTTGCAGCGATGAATCATTACAAGGATATGGTGCTGATTCCATTGTACATCAGAATACATAAATAAATTAAGTACAATTTTCCTACAACACGCAAAAAAGAGAGAGAACAAAAACAAAAAGTCATTCAAAACGGTTGATTTTAATAAATATGCTTACATCTACCTGTCCTCATTTATGTACATCCACTTTGTTTATGCTTTGGGACGGTAATAAACTTTAAAAGCGAATGCATTACTACTATTTGTAAACCCTTCAAACAAAACAAATGTACCCTATGTTTAAAAGTTGTTTGTTCTGTTAACCCTCCATTGCTGAGCGGAGTTTCGTAACCCAGCCTCATATTAAAACCGTTTGCATTGAAAGCCAAATGGTCTCAGCATTGCATGGCAAACTGCATGCTTTGCCCTAATCCCTGGTTTTGCATTCATTCATTCATTCATTCATTCATTTTTACCAGACCTACTCTTTGTGCAGAAAAGAATGGAAAATAAAGCAGCGACTGCACCAGCTGAGACAACAGCTTCATCTGGGCCAGTTCCTTACATTGAACAAAGTGCATGCATGCTGAATGTCTGGCCACAGTCGTGTAGTGATGACTCTCCCTGCAATGAATGAGTTAAAAACAGATTTTCATTTGGGTAAATGCTCCGCGCTAAGCAGAGCAGAGGTTTGCAGAAAGGTGGATTTACATTAGTCTTGTTTCCCACTTTTAGAAATCTCTTGCAGCTACTCTACACACAATTACAAACTTGTGGTCACACACTTGTTGTCTGTCGGGCTGATTGAAGCTGGAGGGAGGGGAGCAGAGTGACAGGAAATGATGATCAGGTCAATGTTGAGGTGTTTTTTTCTGCTTCTGGGATCCTAGCAGTGATTTGTTTGGATCAATTGCACGTAGCAGTGTTGATAAGTTTAATTTGCCTAATTTAAAGCCAATATAACAAAAGACAGCATGAAACATATGTGAAAACACACATTGTCATGAATATTTCTTTTGCATTTACTGTTTCAGATTAAATATGCTGTTCTACGCTTCCCTCTAGTGGACCATGCAGTGTTAAACACTGACTTGCTTCTTTAGTTTTGATTGGTTTTTAACGTGACAAATTAATGCCACAAGGGAAACTACGACCAATTATCCCAGAATAAAAGTTAAACAACAACTGCTTGGGCATTAGCTGAATTTATCTATACAGTAAATATAAGAAATAAATATGACAATGTGCACCGTCTTCCCTTTTTTCTTTTTATAGGTTGTTCTGAACAGCCATTTTAAATCTTCCACATTTGGGACAGTTTTGGTTTACTTTCCCAAAGCATGTTCTGGCTCATGAGATGCAGTATTGTCCCACTGCAGGTAGAAACAGATCTTTGTGTCAGGATGCTCAAAGGAAATCGCGGTCATGGTGGCCTTCACATGGAGATGCTGCTGTAGAGGTCATTGATCCTGTTCTTGAAGAACTCCTTCAGCTCGGGTCGCTTGGCCTTTAGTGTCGGGGTCAGCAGGCCGTTCTCGATGGAGAACATCTCATTGTGGATGTAGATGTTCTTCACCTTTGGAAAATGGAAACAACGACCGGTTTGAGATTGATTTATAACCCTCTGACTCAAACTTTTTCCCTCAGAAAAATGGAATTTGTTAGGATGTTAACCAAGAAGCAAGCCTGCTGGGAACTGGTGGAATACCAGTCTCACTGGACCCAGTTTGACATCAACACGGACTGAGATAGTGCAGACCAAGAAAAAAACCCCAGTTCCAATATCAACATCTTCATGCTCAACTTAAATGTGCAGCTTCCAGTCTACCACCCAGAGAAAAGATTAATGAGCTTTTGTCCTGTAATTGCATTTGGAAACTTAAATCTGGCTTTTTGCTTTTTGCAGAGAAAAATCTTTGCAGGTTTCAAAGAAATTTGGAGTTCATTTGGTTATTGGTAACATGTGGAAACGTTTTACCTGCTCAAACGATAGGAGGCCATTAGCTTTGCCCAGACGCACCAAATCTTCGAGGATAGCCTTCTTCAATTCCTGTTAACACAGAATGCATAAGTGTTAAATTTAGATTAGCTGTAGAATCATTTAGAATGAATGCTTGCAGAAGTTTTACCTACCGTGTTTTTACAAAGGTCCTTGTAAGTTCCCAGAATGCCTTTCTTCTTGGCCCACTCAGGCATCACTTCAGGGTCAGGAACCACGATTCCCACCAAACAAGACTGGAAGGAGCAATCACAACATCAACCCAAGAAATTTAAAAAAAAGAAAACAGCCAAAGGATTCTAGAGGAGAAGCTACAAATGAAACTCTGTGAATTTGATAGGAAGGTTTGACGTCGTACCTGCAGACTGTCGCCGTGAACGTAGAGCTGCGCCACTGGTTCACTCCTGATGTAGATGTTCTCGATCTTCTCAGGGGAGATGTACTCGCCCTGTGCCAGCTTGAAGATGTGTTTTTTCCTGTCGATGATCTTCAGCGTGCCGTTCTACACCAGACGACAAAGCGAACAGAACCTCAACACCTTTTGGAACGTCTCTGTATGATGCAGCTGCACAGCTTGGTGTTAGATTTTTGTAACGTACAGGTAACCATTTGCCGATGTCTCCGGTGTGGAGCCAACCGTCTGCGTCCAGCGTCTCGGCCGTTCTCTCTGGGTCTTTGAGGTAGCCTTTGAACACGTTTGGTCCTTTCACGCAGACCTGAAAGAGTTCAGATGGAAAACTTATTAAACTTAAAAAGAAAGTCAGTGACCTGTGCAATTTAAATAAAACCTTATATATGATTCAAATAAACAGTTTGTTATGTTATTATTCTGGCAGGAAAAAAAAAAACTTTGCTTACTTCTCCCTCTCTTTTAGATGCAAAGTAGTTCTTTTCAGGAACATCCACCAGTTTAATGAGGTTACATGGCAGCGGAGCGCCAACATGACCTAGAAATCAGGTGAAGAAAACTATGTTAGGTGAACTTTTAAACAGTTTTAGCAAACTATTTCTGCCTGTCATTAAAAACAAATATATATATATATATATATATATATTTGAAAACTGAACAGCAGGGGGCGATGTTACACTGCCTTTATACTTTGTGCAGCAGTTGAGGCTCAAAACATGTTGAAGCACAGATGTTTGTAAAAGTTATATAATCCTTTTCATGGCATGACTCTGCACAAAGCTTTAATTAAACTATACTTTAAAGCAGCTACATGTTCTTGTATAAAACGTTTAATTGTTCAGACAACCTGTTGCAGCAACAAAATATATATTTTTTCAGTTTCCCCTCTAAAAGAAGTCATCCGAGGAGTTATTAGATAAATATATAAATTGGATGTCCTGTCAGAACATCACATATAAATACTGTGCATTGTCTAAGCCTCACCTGTCACACAGTTTATATATATTTCAGTAACACAAAACTTCTAATAAGAGTTTTAAAATCCTAATTAAGAAATTGAAAATTAATGACAAACTCAATATTTCCATTTCAGCTCAGAAATATTGAAATTTTAAATGTCTTATTATATGCAGCGTCAATAAGGCCAATGTATTTACTATACAGGAAGAATGCAATCTCAAATCAATGGCAGAATCGTTGGCTGGTTTTAGTTGTACATGCAACTCCAAAGCAGTTATTTGTGTTAATATGACAAAGTTAATTTGTGTACAACAATAGAGCATAATGGAGGCAATCATATTGGGTCCTCTGTAGATGTGGGAAACCACCTGGGTGAGCAGGCTGAGCAGCTCTTTCATCTCCACCGGATTCATCAGGCCTCTCCCTTTTCCCCTCTTTAGAAAAACAGATATAGACCTCCTCGCTCTCCCACACTCACTCCCTCTCATTTTTTCCCCAGCCGTAAATCATCTACTTGGAGAAGAGGAGATACAGCTAGATTGTCTGAGATGTTACGCCACAGTGACGCCCTCGCAATCCTCGCTGTCAGAATGGAAATCAAAGCAGCTCACAGAGCCTTCATCCAGCTTTTGACATTTATTACTCGTCACTGTCATCACCTTTTGACCTCTGGTTGGAGGAAACAGTTCATTGGTTTGAGTTTAGAGATGACGCCTCACCTGAGGTCCAGTCTCCAGGTGTGGTGTAGGTACAGCCAGCTGTGCACTCCGTTTGTCCGTATGCCTCGTATACCTGCACAGGAACATGGGAAATGCTGAGAAAAAGGAAGTGGGAACTGTCTTCCTGTTGCTCTACAGTTTAGAATAAAGTGTCTGTGGATGATCGACGTTGTCATGGTAAACAGTTTGGGTCAGTTTGCAGAACCCAGACAGAGAACTTCTTCTTTCTTCTTCCTTTTGATAAATGTGGCCTCTTTCTGCACCTTTATGTCCTCCACAGTCTTTAACTATGCTGACTGGTTCAGTTAATGTAAATAAGCATGGCATGTGTTGTTTGTGAGGATGTGTCTGACCTGGCAACCCAGAGCTGCTCTGAGGAAACTCAGGACGCTGGGTGAGGTAGGAGCCGCTCCAGTTATAATCATCCTGAGCCTTCCTCCCAGGCTGGCCTGAACCAAAATGGAGAATATTAATGAGACTCAGGAATCTTAGCTGTCTTTGCACTGCAAAAACACCAAATCTCACCAAGTATTTTTAATCTAGCTTTTACAGCAAATGCACTTAAAATAAGACAAAACTAACTTACAAGTAACTTTTCAGTGAGATATAGGAGCTTGTTAGAAATAAATAATTCCTTAATATTGACAGATTATTTCACTTATGATAAGACACTTTCCCCAGATTATAAGCGAAATAATCTGCCATTGGAACTAGGACGTTTTTGTCAATATTAAGGAATTATTGACTTCAAATAAGGTTTATTTCTTGCTGAAAAGTTACTTGTAAGCTAGTTTTGTCTTAATTCAAGTGTATTAAGATATTTGCTCTAGAAACTGGACAAAAATACTTGGTGAGATTTTGTGTTTTTAAAGTGTGTAATATAATTTTTAGGCAAAATTTTTGGAAACTAGCTACAAAACACACCAGTTTATCTCTTAACAAAACAGATTCAACTTTCAAAATCAAACAATTTAAAAAAAAACATCAGTACCCTCCATGCTAGCCATTTCTAGAAAATCTGCCTAATTCGAATGACATGTTCTCAGGTCTTTCCCATTTTTAACAAAGCCGGTATGTCAACCTCAGATCAGGTCACAGGGCTTTTCAAACAGGTTTTCTTCAATGATTGAACTGTATTTAGCTCCATCTGCCTTTGTTTGCTTCAAACATCCCACAGCATGATGCTGCCACTGCCAGAGTCTTCAAATTCACTGTAATACAGACTGCTACAACAGTCATCACGATCTATAAGAACTATTAGAAGAATCTGAATTAATATAAGTTACAACAACATTTAATTTCCCTTTGGGATGAATAAAGTGTCTTTGAATTTGAATGTTTTACAGTGCTGATGGAAAACTGAAAGTCCTCAATCACTAATTAGAAGTTTATCAACAATCTGATTAACTTTAGAAAGTAAAATTAAGTCACTAATTGAGGCACTTTCTTCATAGACAAAACAGGAGCTTTTCAAAAAAATTTCCATTTTGAAATGATGATAATGGGATAAGAGATTAATTTATTTTTACAATTTCTGAAACCAACTTTCCCAGACAGTTCAAACACGTTTCCTTTCTGGATGCCTTTCTAAAACTGAAACAACTTGAGGGAACTGTTTCAGGGTAAGGTTTGTGGGCTGCAGAGCCGTAAAGAATCTGTGTTTTTATGCTAGTTTCATTCTAACTCATTCTGGATGAGATTAGCTCCGTTTCAATGTTGGGATTGAGACGGAGCTTCTGCATTGTGCTTAGGGGAATCAAACTACATTTGGGGTGAGAGTGACTGGAAATGTCTGATTTCATCTCGTCCCAGTAAGATTATTCACCTGAATCTTACTGAAGAAGATTTTGTCCCAGATGCTGTCACTGCGAATGATGCCTCTGCTGACTTCGGCCCCTTTTCTCTTGGCAGCAAAGTTGAGCAGCCAGCGCTTCACCGGGGTGTTTGCCTGGCTAAAAATCTGAAAATGAAAAACACATACTTTCAGCTGGGCAAAGCCTGGCTGTTTGTTTTTCCACTGGTTCAAACAGCACTAATAGAGTTACTAAAGACAGACACTGTTATGCCCAACATTGATTTATTGATTCTAGTTTAATTATTATTCTGTGTTCCTTAATCTCTTTCTTTGATTAGATCAGCCATATTTCTGTTCTACTTTAGTTCAGTCCTTTCTCAGTGATTCTAGTTTATTATGTTTCTTTCTATTGTCTAGTTATTTAAAGTTCCTCTAGTTTTACTATGTTTCTTATGTCTAGTCATTCGTTAGTGTTAGATTAATTTCCCAGCTCCATGTGCCACTTTCTCTCTCTTCCCTCACACCTGCAGTCAGGTATCCAATCATCCCAGGTCCATTATTCCAGCATTCACTGTCCCAGAACTCCTCTCACTGGTTCCTCCTGTAACTTCCTGCCATCTTCTCTTCTGGATTCCTGTTTTTGTTTTTGTTTTTTTGCTCTGCTCTGGTTTCCTGTGTTCCCCATTGTTTTTGTTGCAAGTTTTTTGCTCTTAATTTTTTCACCCAGTGCATTTGGATTTACTTTAAAACCACACATTATGACAGACACAAGCTTTAAGACTTTTTTCATCCCTCTGCATATACGTTTAGATTTTTCACCCTTAGGAGTCCCTGGACTTTTTTTAACATGTCTGAACTGTGATGGCATCGCAGCAAACAAATTGCCTTCATTTTCATGCTAATAATTTTATAAAATTATTTTCCTTGAAATATTTTTACAACAGTTTAAGAAATCTACACAATACATTGTCATTCTAAATAACAAAAAACATCTGTTGTGAATGTTTGTAGGTTTCACAATGGAAAAATTAAAAAATTTTCCAACTCGGATTTTATGTTTTTATGTGACTCAATGCCTTATGCAATCACAGTATGCCCAAAAGGAAATTCACAAAGTTCAGGTTGTGTTAAAAAAAAACATCATACTACATAAGGCAATATTAATGATTTCTACTGAGAAATATATACAGATAAAATAAAAATTTGTCAAAAACGACCATGGATCTCAGAGGGTTAATTACTTAAATTTTTTCCAACTTATAAAACTGAACAGATAAAGCATGGCGACAGAATTGGAATAAAATATAACAGATTAAAAAAAAAGATTTGCATAGAACTGTGTGAGTTTATTTGTTTGCCTCGAGCTTTAAAAAAAAGCCTTTCCGTGTTCGTTCACCTCACCTTGTCATACATGCGGTTGAGCAGCCGAGGCACCACGGGGAAAATGGTTGGCCGCAGGGCCTTCATGTCGTCGGGCAGAAGCCGGATGTCTCCCTGGTAGAAGCCGATCCGACCTCCGTGGCAATAGACCACGTTCTGAACCGGTGGACAAGACAAACACAGTTATCCTAAAGTTCAGGTGTCTGTTATTCAAATCCTGTAGTGCAAGAGTGTAAAACAAATATCACAGAAAAAGAAGATCAAATAAATTTTGAGCATTCACATTATTTACTGGTTAAGTTACTTCTGAAAAATCTTGGCTGCAATGGATTTCATTTAGCAGCATAGTACAATTTGCTTCTTTGTGTTTGTTATATCACATAAAATAACACAAAATTACTTTAAAGCTTTTATTTTAGGTTTGGATTTTCATTTGTACTGGATTTCATTTAGCAGTACAAACCATGTAAAACTACAAATTTAGTAAAAAGTTTGAAAAAAAAAGAAAGAAGTATTTTCCATTCAAATTTTAAATAATTTGCTTCTGTTGTGTTGATTCTATCACATAATATAACATTAAAAGCTTTTATTTTGTGTCTGTAATGCGAGAACTTGAAGAAAACCCAAAGGGACCTCACTACTTCTGATAAACCTACTTGGACGTTCACACGGATGCCAGTTTGTGCTAATGTCATCACAGTTGTTGTAAATGTCATGACTTTGATTACCACACTCACAAGTTTCATGGCATTTTTTCAAAAGAGGAAGCTAAACATGCTGTTTCAGTTGTGTTATCACTTTATGTGGATAAAGGACGCTGCTGAGTTAATGTAATTATTATTGTAAATCTAAGTCACAGTGAGGAACTTTTATACACTTGGAATTTTTATGAGTATTCTTTACTGAAAACCAAGTGCCCTAGTTCTCAGAACCCACTTTTTATTATGTAAAATCAAGGTTTTTTTTTTAAGCTTCACATCATGTTGTTGTTATTCCCTCCTCAAAACCAAACCCAGAGAGTCGCTGTGATTCCGTCATGCATGTTTGAGGAATCGCTGAATCTCTTACTGCAACCATTCAGGGTTTTCCAAATGCTTGTTCCCACAGGGTGTCTCCAGGCTAACAGAAAACTCATCCACAGCGCCTCGCTCCACTCAGCTCCTCAAGACTAGCGGCAGCAGCAATTAGCAAACACCAGGTGGTGGTGTGTCTCATCATAAGAATCACTTCTCAGTCCAATGTGGTTTAAAATGCTTAATGGACAAAAATTGTTGTGATGCTAAAGCTGCAGAATGTGACTTTTAAAAAGAATATG
This sequence comes from Brachyrhaphis roseni, assembly GCA_903066815.1. Taxonomy (NCBI): domain Eukaryota; kingdom Metazoa; phylum Chordata; class Actinopteri; order Cyprinodontiformes; family Poeciliidae; genus Brachyrhaphis; species Brachyrhaphis roseni. Next base: position 115,896 of record CAEFZY010072048.1, read on the forward strand.
CTTTTGTTAAAACTGCTAACATGCCATGATAATCTGTGGGAAAAATCTATTTAATCCATTTCCTGAGTTCCTGGCTCTGTTTGGTTGCTTCAAGTTAGTACTGGGAGGACTGGGAGGAGGCAGCGGAGATCTCTGTTTTCAGTTTATTTGTCTGATACCATTCTGTCACCACATAGTGACCGTTTCAACAAATATGTAATAAATATTTTTTTTTTCTGTCAAAGTTACAAGTTAAAACTTTTATTTACAGCACATTTCAGCAACAACGCAATTCAAAGTGCTTTACAATACAAAGACATTACACCGTCACTAATTATGAAAGAGAATGAGCTTCTTAAAGAGACAGAGGCCTAATTTCAAGGTGTCAAATTACGATGTTGGATATCTATAGCATTTTACAACTGAAAGCAACACAGTTATTTCATTGTGCTACAAAATGGCACTATGCCCCGCCCCTTTAATTCAGGTGTGTTTGTCATTGTCACTGTAACCTTTAAGAACAGTCAACCTGCTGCGACAACCTGGCATCAGGCAACCAAACAAAGGGGATTTTCCCTTTGTTTGGTTGAACATGAAATAATACACTTTTCTATGCAACAACTCAACAATACTGTTGTGTTGCATAACTTCTCAAGCCATTTTAAAATAGTATGGGAAACGAACTCTGACAGGCACCAACTCAAATTAGCAGCGTAGGAAGTCAGTCAGTATCAGCTGAGCACATTTCCAGCTGATGCTTTTTATTTCCAACTTCATGCACACAAAGCTAACCCCTAATACAGGAATATAGGTTTATTTGAAATACTTATTCTATTTACAAACAATTTAAACTTTGGTTTCTGTCAAATGATAATAATAAAAAAGCTTTCATCCGGCTTCTCAGGACGTCTGAGGGCATAGAACTGCGCAACGCTGCATGTTTGCGCGACATTGCTGAAGTCGCTTTATCGTGTGACCTGAAATACAGATCTCTGGGGAAGTTAGGTGGTTTCCTGTGTCTGGGTCTCATGCCTCTGACAACACTCCTGTGCAGCCTGCCTGCATACTAACCTCAGCCACATGCTACACAAATTGACATACTCATAAATAACACACACGCACCTTTATGTTTCTAACAAAAATGGCATCTTGGATTGACACAGGATAAAAACAAATTCCCTTAATCTCCAGACAAAATTAAAAATGGATAACAGGAAAGGTAATGGTTTTAAGCTGTGAATGTAAATGGTTCATGTCTGGGTGTGCAACTGGTTGCTGAAATGTGATGGAACAAATTCAGAAATGTAGCCTCAGATGTCTCTTAAAGCCTGTTTGTCTGTTTTTGAGGTCTGCCTGTTTGCCGTCAGCAGTCATGACAACATCTCAGATAAAAATGTCAAAACTAAACAGCAATAAGTAAAAGACATTTTTTGTCTGGAACTGGTCGGCTTACTGTAATCAGCAGAGCTTTTCAAAACAACTCTGCTAAAGCAGCTAGGTTTTTTTAAACAGCTAATAACTATGCATTAAGTGTGATGGCAGCTGAACAAAGCAGCAACATGTGCTCTGTACAGGATGTGGGTCATTTGTTAAGTTCTTACTGTAGGAGAGCAAGAGCTCAAGCTGCATTCAGAGCCTCAAAAAATGCATGTCAGCCTTCTTTACCCAGTTAAAACCACTGCAATCAATGAAAACAGTTCAGTGAAAACCTCAGAGGTTTGTTGGAAAACATTTTAAACAACATAATGAAGACAGAGGAACACAGCAGACTGGTGAGGAGTAAAGTTGTGGAGAAGTGTTAAGGAGAGTTAGTTTATATAACAAGCTTGTTCAAGCTTTTGATATCCCACAGAGATCCATTTAACTCACCAGCCAAAAATGTAAAGAGGATGGTACAACCGTAAATTTACCAAGTCAAATAAACTCTGGAGAAGCAGCAGAAATCCACAGATCAGGTGGAAAAATCTGTAGAAAACTACTCCTAACATCTTTCTTTTACTTAAAATTAGCAAGAACAAAACTATAAGAAGTCCCATACACCATGTAGAGAAAACACCAAATACATGGAAGAAGATACTTTGACTCCTGTTTATATCAAGTGAAAACAAAGTGGAACTTTTCATCAAATCTGTAAAACCTGGTTATGTGTGGATGGAGTTAAATGCAAAGCAATACAACAAAAATCTGTCAGGAAGCTGCAAAAAACTTAAGACTGGGATGGCAACATTGGGGTGTGTTCATGGTCACACATGTTATTTATGGCAAACCTGGAGGACTGGGTGAACTGGTGTAAGATTCTACACGTGTCAAAAACGCACCCGACGCTTCAAGTTCGATGCGTGTGCACTTTGAATGCAGACGATGGTGCGTTCACCCCAAACGTATTTCACGCATCTGGTTTATATTCAAAGTCTATGTAGAGGCGCATCGAGGGCGCGTCAAAGTTGCTCTGGCTGTTGTTTTCCGTTGCAGGTTTATTTGTCGGACATGTTGGATGTGCCTGATGCGTCCAACAAATCGTGCCACGCTAGACGTGCTGCAATGGGCCCTCTGCATGCCTCCACATAGACGATGAAGGTGAACCAGACACGCCTGACGCGCAAAACGTGTTGGAGGTGAACGCACCATAACTTGTGCAGCAGCAGTTTAATGTTTCTCTTAACTGCTTAAAAATAAACAACAATAGTGAAGTGAAGAGAGAAAATAAGATCAACAGCTTGAGAGGAAACTGGATAAACAGGAAAGGTCACGTCACCAGTAACAAATAACTAATATCGACTGATATGAAACGTGATATGATACGTTTTTCAGGCATGTTGTCCTTTGAAGTGTACTGGAGAATAAAAGGCATCCACTGTTCACGTTTTGGATGCCACGAGTATGACAAATCTCCAAACAGTGAAAGCATTGGAAAATTTTCTCCTTTTTCCAAGCCACAATAGTTCGGCAAAAACAGTGAGTAAATCTGAAACTGAAAACTAACTGGTGGACTCGTGTGTCCACCAATTAGTGTGTGGGGGTGTGTGTGTGTGTGTGTGTGTGTGTGTGTGCTCTTCTGCAGACATCAAAATAATGTAACCTGCCCTCCAGTGGGTACAAACTACAGGAAAGGTCACTCCTGTGGCATTTATTTTAGAAGCTGGAAAGCGAAACTTGAGGAGGAGGAAAGCAAAAGGGCGTGTAGCTTCTTAGTCCCACCCCGGCATGCAGCTACTGACACCCACCTTCCATAAAAACATTCTTCCTACGCCTACGCTAACATCCTGAAACTCCTACACACAACCATTACATTCCTGCTCCCACACACCCCGGGTCGGCCCATTTACCTCAATTAGTCTCTCAAACATGTGAGCCAGCGGCAGGAAGGAGATGAGGCAATCGTCTTGGTTTGGAAAAATGACTGTCTACAGGACACACAAGGAAGGCAGGAAGCACTTAGATGATTTTCCTATGAAACTCCCAAGAAATCTCAAGTAAAAGAAAAAAAACGTTTTTGAAAAGATAATGATTCACTTGTATTTAACAAACACATTTTGGACTCATTCGACTGTAGTGACACCAAAGGAAAGAGGAAAGAGAATAACTCACATCTGTGACTTTAAGAAATCCTGCAAAATCTGCCACCACGTTTCCATGGGTGAGCATAACTCCCTTAGGGTTTCCTGAGTAAGAAAGCACATGGTGTATAAGAGAACAATAAGCTATTCAAATAAATTCACTGGAGTTTTATCCAAATTTAATGTCAGAAAACACTTTACAATAATCTTAACTTATAGTATTTGAATAGCAGCACAATGTGTAGTGGCCACCACGAGGGAAAACGTTTCTGAGCCATTCAGGTGGATGACAGTTGTTCCAAACATGTGGGAACTAAACACTGACTTTGTTTTTCTGGGACTTTCTGGGCCCAGTTTCAGGTGTTGAATTTTTATGATATCATACTACAGAGTGTAATAAAACTGAATAAATGTTTCCATTGATATCACCTACAGGTTAGAGCAGCTGACCATCGCTCATTTGATTACATTAATTTCATTATTTCCTCTTCATTTCGTGTTTCTGAGGGAATTTATTTCAAGAGCTTGAAAATAAATGCATGCCACACTTTAAAGATTTTATACAGAAATGTAACCAACATGTATTATCTTCTTTTCACTTCACAGTTAAGTGACACATCAAAATTCGAGTCCGAAAATGCCACGAACTTTCTTCCTGACATTTTACCGACCCTTAAAGAAAGATTTGCTCCTAATTCTGTAATCCCACAGTTCATCCCCTGACTCACATCCGAGAAAGCAGAGAGTTTTAAATAAATGGTTCCCCTTTCCTAAAGCTGTGCCCTGCAGCTGTAACCACTCGCAATATCCTACAAAGGAGAGGCGATGTCGCAACACAGCCGGAAAGCATTTGTGAGAAACACTGGATGATGTCTGGAAAACAAAACTTAAGGCTGAGGCAGATGCAGATTTAAGCCGTTACCAGTAGATGGCGACGTTTACAACAGAGGAAGCTTGCGCGGTCAAAGTCTGTTGTAAACTGATACCAGTGGGTCCTCAAATGACCTCTTTGTTGTCTTGAGCGGGAGGTGCTGCTGCGGGCCAAGACCTCCCTAAAAAGCAGCAGCGCTTTTTTCTCACATGATTTTCCCGCCGTCTGACATGATAAAACATGTAGGCGGTTGATCCAGAGTCGACGTTTTATTTAAAAAGGGAGGGCAAATCGTGCTGTCATTACTATCTGACTCTGCTGCGGTGAACAAGCTGAATTTACAGTAAATGCCAGTGTTACAGTTACCATGTGAAGTAGGGGATTCTCTTCTCTTTAAATCTTATTATTTTGTCATTATTTCAGAGTTCTGTTGCTGGGACTGCCGTCAAGTAAATGCACAAAAATGGCAATATTTGAGTCAGTGTTCCGGTTTCTCAAACCTCCTCAGGGCACAGGAAACCCCCACCTAAGGTACCAGATACAAATAATGAAAGCTTAATTTAACAGACAACACATAAATGTTTCATAAACTGCATGTGATCACGGAAATAAGCGGTTTTCTGTTCTGTCATTTATTTATGCACACAGCCTGTTGTTCAGCAGGGTTGGTGACATGCGCTTTTCAGTAAGTGGCAAAGTGTCAACATGTAGATAACAAAGGGCAGCTGGTGCAGATTCCTCTTCTCTGTCCCATGCAACACCAGTTTACTAACATATTACCTGGTCTTCTTATGACAAACTTTAATATTTCTGTTCTGATTCAAGAAAATACAATGTTTTTGTGGATTTTATATGATACACTCATACACAGTATGTCAAATTGTGAAGCAGAAGGTAAATACATCAAAATATATTGTTTAAATTCAATTCCAAATTTAAAAATACTTCATTGATTCCAAAGGAATATTAAAAGTTGTAACTCATTAGTTCTAATTCTAGAACGGTCCAGTCAAAGTCCAGATCTAAATCAAATTAATTCATTTTCAGAGACATTTTCTATTCTATCTGACTAAGCATTAGCTATTTTGTGAAAAGAAAAACAAAATAGTTTACTTGGTTACACTTTTGAAAAATTGCAAATAAACACAAAGGCAACCAGAAGAAAGAAACGTAAATGATCAGGAATCGACTGGAGCCAATAAGCCAATCTAATTATTTAAGGACAAAAATGTTTGGACACTTTCATGTTTCTACAGCTTGTTTTATCTTCCAGCTTGTCGGTTTGCCAAGACAAGTTCAGACGCAGAACACTTTACAGCATGCAGAAGCAAAGTATAGAATATCCTCTAGTAAAAAGGTTTTTGAGGGTTAGTGCAATAAAATGCTGTAGATCTTTACACCTTTTAACAAAATGAAATTAAACATGACTTTTCTGTCTCCCCTATTTACTAGATAAACTTGACTAAAAGTTGGATTTTACACAAATTTGTATATGTCGTCAGTAGGGGTGGCAATATGGTGGCGCTGTAGGGCACTTACTTATTTTGCTAATTAACCTGTTACTTTAAAATAGCAACAATTATATACAGAAAATACTTCTAGGATAGCAAAGAAAAGGCATACAAAATATGCTGCACCAAATATTACCTGTTGTTCCACTGGTGAAACATACAATGGACAGATCATCAGGGGCCGGCGGCTGTTGAGATAAAAAAAACCCCCAATAAAACGTCTATTTTCCATTTTTTGTAAACTATACTTTTAGAAGAACATTCAGGCTACATGTTCAAGATTGATACAAATTTATGAAAGAACACACAGGATGTATTGCTTTTCCTTTTTCATTTTAAAACAGCAGCAAAAACTGTAGAGGCACAGCCGGTTAACGCTCAATATTAACCGCTCATTGTTCGCTTGTCAACACAGCCTGCCTGTGCAGGTGTAACAGCTGTCAAAACAGACGTATACAACAACTTTCTATCAGTACTATCTAAAGGGGATCATACAGGACAATGTAAAATAAAACATTATACAGCTAGCTCAAAGTTAGATTTTTCTTTTTCCTTCACCTCCAAGAAAACCAACATGCATACAAACCCCTGTAAGATGGGATAGGTTTAGCAGCTCCTTCAATTTGTACTTACTATAGGTGTTCTGTAGTGCTCCCTGCCCAGAGCCTGTCGGAAAGAATAAATAAATGAAAACGGTTACACAAAACAAAAAAATGCAAAAAGTAACATAAATTTATGCAATAAAACAAAAAGCCCATTGCTTTGGAGTAGTTTCCTCTGATGGCTTCACATCAGTTTTATAAGTGAGAAAAAATATTCTATAACTTGGATTTACTTTATCTTCTGTTAGTAGGTATGAGCCAAACATTTGTGGGTAAATTGTCAGCAAACATGCAGGCCTCCTTTGTCTAAGCATTTTTTATGAAGTTGAAGGCTGATTGTTACCTAAACATATGGTTTTCTAGGGTTTTCCTTACAAAAACATGAAAATGTGATTTGAGTCAACATGTAAACGTTCTGACTCCATCCAGTTCGACCTTTCTGCTATATCTGAACCAATGGATCGTTTTAGCTCTTAGGAATGAACAGAGCTGACAAAGTCCCATAAACACACAACCATGGCAACACATCTGTTGACTCGGTCGGTGCTGAAAACGTAAGAGCCCTGCATTCATCAGATTCTGTAGCACAAGGAATGGTGCTGATAAATCCCCCAAAGCAGAAGCTTAACCTGTTTATTCAAGTCCAACACCAGGAAATCTTAACATCTGACTGTTTTGTCTGCTTCTCTTGGCATGTATCTTTGTCTCTGTGTTTTCTAAAGACTTTTGACTGCAACTTGACTATAAAAAGTATGATCTAGCTGCAGGCATTATTGTGGGAAGGCATCTAAATGTTTACTCGGCTCACGATGTTACATGACAAACTGAAAATATCAGGGCTTCTTAAAACTACATATGCTCAGACGCTTTGCTGTTAATTTAGCTGATTACAAACATTATCCCTTTTAAAATGAGCAGTTGATGGATGGATGGATGGATGGATGGAAGGAAGGAAGGAAGGAAGGAAGGAAGAAAGGTAGGTAGGTAGGTAAGTAGGTAGATACTTTATTGATCCCCAGGGGGAAATTCAAGAACTGGTGTGATGTGTTCTATCTTCCTGGTTTTAGTGAGAACGACAGCAGCAGCGTTCTGGATCAGCTGCAGCTGGAGGATTGATTTATTTTTTGGGGGCAAATCAGCGAAGTATTCTCTAAAATTGATAAATACATAAACATCAAGTATCACTAAACCACCAGAGGATTTCTGATTTAGAAGAGGGGTAAATCAAACACTATGATAATTTTCTGTTGGTTGAATCTCCCTGTAAGAACCTAAAATGTTCTAGGCCTCTATCATTGCAGAGCCTCAGTTTAGAGCTACTTGCTGTTTGTCATACCTCGACTTCCTGCAGGGCTTGCACATGGACACCACAGGCTTTGCCACGCGTCTCGAGCTCAGAGTCAAAGGTGTCCATCAGAATGATCCTTTGCAGCTTTGGTGTTTCCTTTCGCTCCACGTTGGCCAACAGAACCTGAGCTTTTTCGACTTTGTCGCAGATTACCGTGGAAATGTCAGCTACAACAAAACAAGCACACAAGTGCAAACAAAGCCTTGTGTGAATTTAACCAAATGAGAAACAAAAAAGGCCAAGAAATACACGCAGAGTTGGTTGGTAATTGATCAGAACTGTGATGCTAGAAAGTTTTAGCATAGGAGCTCAATGCTTATATTTTTAAATTTGAGCAACACTACAAAACTTTTATTTAAAAGTATGAATCATCAATCTCACTGCTTCCATCTTTGTTTACAGTTTATGATCATCTTTAAGTTGTGGCAACCCAGTCAAGACAGCAATGGACTTAAATGGACATAAACTTGGACGTCACTAGTAAATTTAAGTATTTTTTTCTTCTGCATTGTTAATCTGTTAAAATAGAGTTGCATAATATATCAAATTGCAATCATTCCAATATCAGTATGTGCAGTATCTCAATTGAAAAGTACTGCTCGTACCCAAAATTTGGCAGGATATTATATTTCAAGTGTCGATAATAATATATTTCAGCAGATTATGGCTTCACCTGATGTATATCTATATCAACGTTGTTGTAAAAACTCTGGGTTGTGAGGATACTGTTTAACAGAGAAAAGTGACAGGAATGTGGTGGTAACTGTGTTCATGTTGTGGTTTGTTTTCATTGAGCATTTAGTGAGTGCAAAGGAAAATCAGCTGATTTAAGTTGCATGACTTTAACAGTAAAAATCTTTATCAACTTCTAAACTGATTTAAATCTGACTTATAATAAATATTACAAGAGTTATAAATTAATTCTGTGTTGGTAAAATATGGTATTTTTTGCTACATGCTTTGATTATATCAGATTTTATCTTATCAAATGAACAAGTTATTCAGTCTTTTGTGATTTCAAACTTATCGCCTGGTGGGTTTTATGTGTAATGGCTGCAATGGCGTGTAAATGTCTCTTCTGTGTAAATCCTGCTTTGGTTTCAGTTGGTGTCTCAAAATCTGAACCTATATTGTATCTGTGAGATTCCCATTACGTTATTTCATTCACCATATGATGGGGAAATAGCAGAATTTGATAACAAAATGCTCAGCAGGTTTAGCACCAATGCTAGTGTTTCCAATATTGAAAGGTGTGTGTTGTTACCAGTGTTGATGATGAACCGTATAGCGTCTGCACCAAGAGTGTCATACAGGGGAACCACCACCATGGAGTAGGTGTAACAAGCCAGCTCTGAGATGATCCACTGAAAGCAAACATTTAGAGTTAAACTCAAACAAACCAAAGGAGATTCTTCCCAAAAGAATAAAAAATGAAAATATAGAGGTGTATTCACCTCGGGTCTGTTCTGTGCAAACACCCCAATGAACTGGTTGGGGTTGGGTTGGCAGCCCTGGTGCAGAAGGCCTGAGCCCAGATGCTCGGCCCGGGCAGAAACCTGAAAAGTGACAGATTATATCGTCTTTATTAACTGCTGTATGATATGGTGGTACTCAGCAAATTTAGTCTGATATGTAAAAAATTAGACTGTCCTAAAGTAACCATGACTTTGAAACTCGGGGAAAAAGTTTACAAAATTAGATCAGACGTATCACTGTTCGACATAACCCCACAAGCTATTTTCCATCTTGAATTAATTACTTATTAATTCCATTACAGAGCGGCTTCTTCCAAAACGTGAGCGCAGGCAAGTCTGGATTTGTTTTGCTGCTCTGGGAATTTCTGGGAAAGAAAATATATTTCCACCCACCATACTCCTGTGAAACATGATGTCACAGATGAATGCTGGAGGTGGAGTAATTCTTATCTTCACTGTAGATTTCTACTTACTTTCTCTAAATGAAATTTCCCTCAAGTCATCATCATGTCCACTTTGCTGACTTCAAAAACATGAGATAATCTCCTGAGGGTATTTAACAGGATGCTAAAAGTTTTCAGCTGTGTTTTGACCTAAACAACAAATCATGTGGGATACTTACAGCAGTCATAGGATAACATGAAAACCAGACCAATTTTCAACTTTTGAAATTGAGGAAACTTTAGTGATCACATGTGAAATTCCCTGTAATATATGTCCCTTACTTCACAAAGGCAATACAGGAAAAATGAACTACTCATAAAAAAAGAAAAATAATCTACAGACTATTTAAATATTTCAAATAAATTGGGAATTAAAAAAAATCTGATTTATTTTCCATTTTTCCAGCTGCACTGATTGACTCAAATAAAACTGGTTAAAAAGAAAGACAAAAAGTACTTCTTTAAAACAGACAAATATCCTGCTTAATAGCAGCTGTTGCTCACAAACAAACTGGATATTAGATTCTCTTTATTCAGTGTTATTCAAAAGATATCTTCATTTTCTTTTATGCAATTAGATTTGATTTTTAGTCTCAAAACATCCGTATAAGATGAGAAATAGCACCTCAATATTTGTGCAGAAACTGATTTTAAAATAAATTAGTTTTATTACAGTAAAATAGTTTCACACACACTTCTATCCTTTAATTTGAGAAAATGTTCCGTCTCAAGAAGAACAAATTGCAGTATGTGAAGCACGTTAAACAATTTCTATAAAATTTGCTTTACACTGAAGTAAAAATAAAAATATTTTACACATTGAGACCCATTTTTCTTTACTAATCTTCAAAATCAGGAAGACAGAACATCATCCCAGCCAGGTAAGCTAGATGTGTTTTAATCTGGACATAAAATGGCAACAAGAAAACCCAATGGAGCAAAGTGAAAAAGTTTCCGCTACTACAATAAATACAGAGACTATTTTAAGGGTTTTAAACGTCTAATTTATTGGGTTGTCAATAAATGTGGAGGAAACTTCGTGGCACCTTTTCAAACCTTTTGTTTTGCATATTTCAGCACAAAAATGGAAGAAAAAATGTGTGTTGGCAGATTCTGCTTCCTCAGACTGGAGCCAGGCGGCTGCAGACGTAATATATATTTTTAACAGAACTAAAATATTTTATGTAGGTGAAGTCTGCAGCAGCTGAAGCAAAGCCAAGAACTGAATTCTCCTCTCACTGCTAGCATCACAGAGGCTTTACAGCAACATTCATAGAGTGAAATCAGTAAAAACAGGTACTAATCTAGTTACTAAATCATTAGTAACTGACTTGGCTTAGTCACACCTGAAACATGTTTGGCCTCAATTTAAGAATCCTGACAGGCACACCAGGTAATTCCCCCTGATTAAGCTACAAATGACTTACACAACTACTTGATAGCCCAGTTTGTAGCCCATCAGACAGTCTGAACATATTTGAAATCACTTAATAGCATCAATAAAAATGATCTACTGAAGGCAGTTGTAGAATTGTTCACCTCTTTGTAGGACATCCATTTGTAGGGCTGGTTTGGGAGTCGAGAGCCCAGGCAGGGTCCATCGCCTGAGGAATAAACACAAATATAAAAAGTAAATATTTTTTTAATTCCACTGTGACAGCAACCAAGTGGCCGAACAGTAATTATTAGTTTTTATTTACTGTTTATTTTTAATTCCTAAACAGATAGTTGATCACGGGAAATTTTAGGTTTGCATTTTCACCATAATCTAACTTTATTTATCAATCTGCTATACTTTGAAATTTGATAAAAACCTATAGATTAATGTGTCTCAGCTGCAGCAGTTCTCTTTAAACAGCATAACCACCCAGCTGGCTCATACCACTCTGGTTGGGAATTTGCCTTTTATTACTGTTTAGTTTTATTTCTACTTTAGGCAGATGGCTCTGACCTGTTTTTTATAAATTTACTATTACCGCCATTCTGACCAGTATTTGCTTGTCAGTTAAGTTTTTGTTAGTTGGCATTAATCCTTTTGTATCTACTTGATCAGACATACGTTCTCCTCATGTCTTGTTTGCCAGGTCAGCTTGTGCTTGAGTTTCTTGTGTTATAACATGAGTTAAAGTTTGTTGTGTTGACTTCTGTTTTGGGACCAACTTATTATTTAAACATTTTGTAAATAAATTAAAATGTTTTTTTAAAGTTATATGTGCAGTCCCTGTCATCCACTTTTAGATGTTCAAACTGCACATTTCCAGGAGCTGGAATTGCTGAGCTATATATAAATAATGTAAATAAATAAAATGTAGCAAAAGAATATTTTGATTTTCTTTGCATTGCCCGTTTTTGTAATTTTTATTTAGGCCAGAAAGAAAACATCTCCAGCAAATCTTAGCTATCTCTTTCAGAAGATAAAACACTATTTTCAGTGAATTAGTGTTTTCTCTTTGCGCCTGCAGAGAGGTAAAGTTGATTTTCACCATTAAAATTTCTGACTCACACTGCCCAAGATCTGGTGACATTGAAAATTTATGATAAAAGTCACTTGTTTAATGGCTAATCTGTTTTATTTCCCCTCAACCTTCACCAAACGACGCCAGCTTAATTCACTTTATGGCATTAAAAAAGACAGAAACATAAATGCTCTGCTGTTTACATCATTGAATAAGATGAAGGGTTTCCATGTGGATAAGAAGAGTACCCAGACTTCATCTTTCTGTACCATTTGAGTTACATAATACCCACCGGATATATGTAGGCCTCTCTGAAAGACCTCATACATGGTGGTGGCGTCATCATGGTAATGAGTTAGCAACCTGGTCGGGTCGCCCATCATGGATCTTCGACCTCCATCTTCATGCTGACCCAAAGAAAGGGAGAAGCAGAAAAAACACATAAAAAAAAAAATTGATCCTCTTTAAGTTTATTGATGTCTTCATCTTTAAAAAGCCCCTGATATTATCAGAGATGTGTGTGACACCCAGAGTCATACTGCTGACACATCTTTATTCGTTTTGAGACTTCATTCTCATGGGAAACAAATAGAAAAAAAAAATCTTATCTTTAAATGACTCATTCAGATTGATAAGACTGCAGAGGATGGAAGGTTATGAAACTTCCAACCGTCCTTAAACTCAACATCTGAAACGTAGCTTTGCCTTGCCTCATGTCGGCCTGTTAGTCTGTGGCGTGTTGCTGCTTCAAACACCTTAACAAAAGGAACTAGAAAAACCCTTCGAAGCCACAGGTGAGGTTTGACAGTTTTTGCCATCAGGGTGAAATTCTGTCAGAGAGAAGTCTGTGGTGTGTCGGTGTAAGAACAGATGTTGGGTTTTGGTGAACCAAGAGTGGGTGGAATTATTTCAATCGACATAAAACAAGTCAGCCCAGGTATGTGAGTTGACAGAGAAAGGTAATAGCACTACTAGTTTGCAACGTGATAACAGTGAAACATTTTTGTGATAAAAGGCAGGAGTAGAAAAACTAGAAAATGTTAATCGATTTAAAAAATGAATCATATTAAACGCACTCTGGCGCTGAGATTAATCACTAAGCCTAACTTTGTAAGCTTGAAATATAAATGTGCATGTAGTTTTGGTCCTTGCAGGAATGATTCTCTATGCTAGCCTTCTGTCGCGCTTCAAACAATTAAAATACCAGAAATTATGGGGTTTTATATCCAGGAAGTTTTAAAGGAAACCATTTTGTTTTAAACATTAATTTAAAAATGTTTCTCTCCATTGATTTCTTAGGGAATTTGTGCGATGAGGCAACAGCTGCTTGTCCTTATCCAGACAAGCACTGACATAAAACTTTGTTTGTCATCCATAATGAGCTGCTGTGACCTAGCTAACCCTCTGTGTGTAATATTAACTCTCTCAAATTTTCTGATTAATCGCATTCATTAACGAGTTAACATTGACACCTCTAGTTTAAAAATTACTTTTATGTTTCATTCCAAGCCCATTTCCTTAATAACGTTCTGGACCTCTCGTATCTGTTTAATTTATATCCCACATTTATGGGATCTCTCACCGGCACTTCCTCGGACTGGTGAAGGAGATTACAGGGAGGTTTGATGGGTCGAGGCCTGGTGGCAAACCAGTACGCCAACACAGCTGTCAGGGCGCCAATGCCCACCAAGGTGGAGGTCGGCAGGGAGCTAAAGAACTGGCCCACCTCGTCCATCTCTGGTATCCTCAGGCCACTCATCATGTCCTGGACCTGCATCTTCTCCATTAGGGTGGAACTCAGTTCTGCAGAGGAATCAGAGATTTTAAACATTGTTTATAATACAAACTGAACTGCTTTTGGAGCTTAGATTGCTTCATTTTGATAATTTTTTGCTTGTGCAGCAAGAAAACCAAACATGAGGCTTCTACACATGAAGGTATATTTCTTTGGAGCCATGAAAAAAGAAGAAGTAGAAGTAGACAAGGGATTAAAACACAAAACCACTGACACATGACAGTGGACTGCTGGCATAAGCACAAAGTAAATCATGCAAAAAAGTGGCAAATTGTTCCTACTCCTGAATGCCATATACATGTTTATTTCAATGCTCGTCTCGACATAAAGACTACAAAAAATATTCATAAGTTGATTCTTTTTAGAATCAATCAATCAATCACTTTATTTTGGTAAATTGTCCACATCAAACACAGGAAACAACAAAAGAAAATAAACAAACAAAACTCAACAACAACAAACAAACCAACAGTTTACCAAAAAAAGGAATAGGCCGAAGCAAAGCTTATTCTTGCCTTTCCTGCTTTTTATATCTAACAGCCTACCAGGACATCTTCACAATACATATGTAAATCTACATAACAGCGTAAGATTTCATCATTTTACATTTTAAAGCTCTTTCAAAGTTCACCAAAAAAGGACATAACTTAAAATCATCATTCAATTCATTCCACAGTTTCACACCAATAACTGAAACACATCTAGACTTTATCTGGCTCTTCTCTTTTGCACATTCAAATATAAACAAACCTCGCAAATTAAATTTATTCTCTCTTAGCTTAAATAATTTCTGAATACCAGAAAGAAGACTTTTGCTCAAAGCTTTATGCATTATTTTCAGTATTTTTATATAAACAATATATTTAAATTTTAATGTATTACTTTGAATAAAGAGTTTATCCGTTGGTTCATGGTATCCCACCTTATTAATAAGCCTTGTAGCAACTTAACTAATATATCAATGGTTGTTTAACTTGAATAAAAAATTATTTGTTTTTTTTGTTAGGTTCAAATCTAAAAGTTTAAAAATAATTTTCAAATGAATACAGTTTATTATGTTGCATCAATTGACTGTAAATGTCATCTTAAGGCACTTCACAATTTATATACACAAAAGTGGCAACAGTAGAAAAAATAAAGTGTTCAATAAATTTTGACTGAGTCTGATGTTTTGAGCTGTCAGCACTAATCAAAATAAGAATTTGTTATTCTCATAGCTTTAAGAAATTATTTCATAACCAATATTTGACTTCAAATCTTATAAGTACGTTAAATTACAAGTTATTTTATAAGTTATAATCAAATTAAGTGAAAGTCAAAGTTTATTTGTATCGCATGTTTACAACAAACAGAATTTATTAAAATTAAATTTAATTTAAAAAATAAATAAATAAAATTAATTATAAAATTGACAAAAAATACAAAAAACAACAAAACAACAACAAAACAATACTATGAATAAAAACCTAGACATAATTTGAGCTGCAGCAATTTTCCTATACTCAAATCAATTAAGTACTAATTTTCCTCCACTTCACCTTTCTTGTTATTATTTGTAAATATGTAAAAGCACACACACAAAAAAATCAATTTGAAAGCATTGAAACCTAATATTGACCAGGAAGTGGAAGTTCCTTACTGTTTGGGCGATATTTAACATTCTCCCAACACATTTTCAGCAAACGACAATCATGACAAACTTAAATGTCCACCTTCTGGTTGATTACGCTACGCAATCACCAGACGTAAGTCCACCAACAAGCTCAGACAAGCAGAGTTACGGTCACGAAAAGGACAGACCCAGATGGCCACAGCGCACCAGGAAAAACGTTTCCCACTCAGGTCACAAATGACAGAAAAATATACCTACCGGCCATTAGCACACCTTCGGAGCTCATTTTAGGAACCGCCTGGTAAAACTATTAACTCAACTCCAGAAAATTAAGAAAAAGGAATTAAGACGGGATTTTTCAGATATTCTGGATGAATTAAGCCTCGACTCGATTTCACAAAAGCAGTTGTCATGGCGATTTATTCTGCGCAGCTAGCTTGTTCCAGAGCAGGCTAGCAGCCAGGCTAAGCTAGTCCTGGAGCCAATGTGTTTTACCAATGATTCCGTTTTATTATCTCTCTTTTGGTCTTTTTTAACTAGCCTGCATTAACAAACCGCTGATTATTTTGGGATTTAAGTTTTATTATTATTTTAACATTACGATGGTAGCCTATTATCAATGTCGTAATCATCTATGTAGACGTTACTTGACTGTTTCTGAACACTTCCGTTGTTTAAGTTTTATTGTTCTGAGGGGATTCAATGAAAGATGACAACTTACTGATGAATTTTTAGGTTTAATGGCAATAAATCCTCAACTTAAAATAATCTTAAAAATTTGTTTGCAATTTAAAATAACTAATAATAAAAAGCAAAGTTTAAGTCGCACAATGTTTAAAACGTGTACTTATTACATCAGAAACATAACTTGTGCCTCTATCAAGGCGGCTAATAAAATTAAAAATTTCGTTAAGCTACTTTTGCACAAACAATTAAACAGGAAAGTGTCTCTTCAAAATAAAGGCGTCAAGACTCAAGACAGGAAGTACAATAGGTGAGGACCTTCTAAAAGTCATTTGTGTAAGATGTGTATTTAAAAAAATAAAAAATAAAAAAAAACATTTAAAAAAAAAGTTCTTAAAAAACAATCAGTGAATGGCTAGCCTATTGATTAATGGTCAATGAATTCGTCCGATCACCCAAACTTAATCCGTACCAGTTTGAGTTAAACACACACACGGTTTCAAACACATTTTCAGACAGTGTGTTAAATTGATTCACTAAAATCAGTCTTTGGTTGCAAATAAGGGGTCTTCCCACAGATTTCTAATATGACTGTATAAAACAACTCATGAGTACTACAGTAATATTTACACCTACCATTCTTATTGTTCAGTTTCTGCCACATACACGTGTACAGAGAAACACACACACTGCAACATGCATAATTTAGCTAAGGGGGAGTCAGTTTCCAACAATGACTAAACGGTTTCCTTCCATCCCCTTGAAATGAGTCAGAGATAATATCACCTGATCACACATGCATTGCTGAGGAAATAGTACAGCCAATCAGAGTCACTTCCTCTTTCACTCCAACACACAGAAGCCACACCGAATCACTTAACTTCAAACTTTACAGATAAATAACATAAAAATATCCAAAGCTATGCAAGCGCTGGCTGGCTTCCTCTTTCACATATTTGGCAAAAGGCTACTTTTATTTTTTACAACTACTACATATAAGGGAAGCTGAATCATAACAACACATTTTGCTGGATGATAAATAGTCCAAACAGTTATTGCGATAAACAATAATATTGTTGTTTGAGAACATTTCCAAGCAATACAATTGTAATGTGATTATTATCAAATATCAATAAGCTTTAAATTCTAATGAACATTTAATATTGGAACTGAAAGACATTTTAAATATCCAAATAAACAGACAAAACAACAGAAACAACAAATAAAATGAATTATGAATCTCTGTAAACAAAATTATCCTTTAAAAAAAGTTTAGTCACTAGACTGAACACTTTTTTATCCAGTTTTTGGTAGAAAGAGAGAAAAGAAAAAACAATAACTCATGCAAATGGAAATTGTTGAGCACGTTTTAATTTATCATGCAATTAATTAATTTTTTGCAACACACCTAGTAATAGTTTTGATGACATTTTAAAAGTTTAAGGTCCTTTTGACCAAACAGCTGCAAAACCTAAATACATATTTTGATAACTTGCTAAATTTGTACAAAATTCTGCTGACTATTACATGATGATCCTAAATACTTAGAAACATAACTTCTATGATTTATCACCATCTGAAAATGCTTCTTTACAGAAATGCCAGTGATAACAGTGTCATAAATCAGAGAAAAACGTATTTTTAAACAAGAAAAGAGCGAGCTTTCTTCTGTGTTACCAAATACACAAAATGTGGTACCGGTCTAACATTATGTTGTGTGTTGTAGCAATAACTCATCATGTTTACTCTTCAGGTGTTCAGCTGTAGATTCCTCAAATTTAATTTACCTAACACACACAGGGCATTCATCCGTTTAACTCAGTTGAGTCTGTGTTGTGACACAAAACACGAGTGCCTGGAAAACCACAACAACTCTCTAATATGTCTGACAACAGATCCATAAACACCAGACCAGACGCATGTTTACCATAACAGCACTGCTGGACAGAAATCCCTTCTATATTTGTCGTTAATTTTTCTATGTATTAATGTAAAAGTAATAGGGATTAAGAGCTCCTGAAGAGTCAGGAATTTTTTCTTTTCTTCTTCAACTTTTCCCTTCTTAAGTACCATAATTTCCGGACTATAAGCCGCAGCTTTTGTCACACGCTTTCAGCCCTGCGGCTTATACAATGATGCGGCTTATTTATGCATTTTTTTCCTAACGGCCACCAGGGGGCGCTCGAGCAGAAAAGGTAAGAGTGAGACAGGGGGAATATATGTGTAGAGGAAGACACAAGTTTAATGTAACTTAACACGTCTCAGTGCACAGGAGGAAGATGAAGACGGCTCTCAGTGACTTTTACCGGTATGTTTTTTTAACCAGCTCTGTTAGTGCTGTGTTACTACCGTATTGCTGCTGTGTTACTGCCGCGTCACAGGCACTGTTTGGAAAAAAAGCTAAGGTATATTATTAAAACTTTGAAAACTTTCTGTGTATCATCTGTATGTAGGCACATGCGGCTTATAGACAGGTACGGCTTATGTATGTACAAAATGTTTTTTCCTTTTAAAATGTACTGGGTGCGGCTTATAATCAGGTGCGCTCTATAGTCCGGAAATTGGTGTACATAAACTTCACAAAGTTTGCTGACATGTGTAAGGATAGAGATGAAGCTATATGCCAGAGTTTATTCTGGTTAAATAATGTACTGTTCTGATGAATATACAAAGCGTCCCGGTGTTTACAGCTGGAGTGTGTTCCACAAAATGTCACAAGAAGCTAAAATCTGGCACAGTTTCAAGAGTTTGGAATGCTGAGTGAAGTAAAACATTTGAGATGAGGACATTGTATTGCAGCCTAACATTTGAGATGAGGACATTGTATTGCAGCCTGAAGATCTAAAATGTCTAAACATTGTTTAAAGTTCAATCCCTTGAATAAAGTATCAACTATGCTACAAACCAAAATTGAGCCAGTAGCTTGAGTCCAGTAAGTCAGCTACAAAGTGAAAATATGCATAAAAAGCATGAGCTAGTCCTTTAAAATGTTTTTATACCCTTCTGAAACTAAATATCATGTACTATAAAGTGAAATAAATTTATAAAGTTATAGTTTTAGGTGTTTTTTCTAGTTTTTCCCCCATCCTTATTATTTATTAATTTCTTCATTTTTTAATGGGAGTAGTCATCCTAATTGGCAAACACTTTTAAATTTGAGAGTGAAAATGTTTTAGCTTTTCTTACCAAAGAAACAACTTGGCTAAATGTGCATTACAAAGCTTGCAAGATGTAGATTATTTATTTGAGTTGAACGAGGATTGGACAGTGGAGTGGCGCGTCTGAACAGAGAAGCTGATGAAGAGAAATGGACCTGCTCTAAATATAGACAGACTCTATAACCCACTGACACCACTGTGCAGATAGCCGGAAAAAAATAGAGTGCGGGTGGTTACAAAAGCATCCTTACACACAAATACAGACGCTTACAAATACTTCATCTCAAACTGGACACAGCGAAGAGGATTTATCCACCAAACATCAGACATCCACTTTTTAAAATGGGAAATCTGACTGACTGGCACCAATCTCTACATCTGATGATTATTCTTTGGACACCCAATAACTTTGCCTGTCTAAACAAGTCACAAAATCTGATATAGAGCCCACAGTGTGGACATAAATCTACAATTAATCCAGAACAGACATACCAAGGCTCCCCATATTCCTACCTGGATTTAGCCTGACAACAGCAGGAGACACAGCCAATCCAGACCTCTAACTGGCCCTCATTATTTCTGCTTTCCCTCCATTGTTTTATAAACTCTACTGTTGACTGGACATACATGCAAACTGCACTGAGACAAGAAGAAAAGAATATTTAAATCATTTTAAATATGATTTAAAATGATGTTTTAAATCATTCTCATTGAGAATATGGACAGAGAGATGGAGCTTACATCAACGTTAAAAAAATTAAATAAAGGTGCGGTTTGTAAAGCCATGTGGATCAAATATTCTGAGAATTATCTATTCTTCTGAATCCGGTTTCAAAAATGTTTCTGGTCTCCCAAAATGCCGAATCTGTGTTGCACAGCCTAACGATAAAAAGGTTTGCAGATATACGGTACCTAAAACACACTGATGAAATAATCACGGCTACAAAGATTCCAGGTTCTACTGAAATTACAACAAGCAGAATCCCTGGATTTATCCCACAAACTGATGAAAAATGTTCCAGATATAAATGTTCGTGGATCTGAGTCAGCAAACAGGACTACAGCTCCTCATTGTCCATCTGACACAGCAATCATCACCATATCAACCTAACAGCAGCAGAAACGCATTAATAAACGATTTAAAAAGTAAATATTAACATTTATCCAGAGTAGCATTAGCATTACGCTAACCAGAGCAATGTTCGTGACTAGTTATCAGCAAAGAATAAATCATAGCAGCGGATGTACAGAAAAACAATTTAAAAAAGAACAGAAAAATATGGAAACGAAAACTAGTAAAACACGCCGAGGAACAGAAACTTACCGAATATCTTTAAAATCCTCTGCATCGTTATTCAAGGTGGATTCACGGTCTAAACTTTCCCTCCACTTCCGTGGACGCCATCGAACGACTGCATCACCATAGCAACCCGGTGCTTTACGACATCTGCCATAGCAATGTCGCCCCGAAGACATTAAACTGAGCTTCTGCGGTGGTGTGATAGTTAATTGGTTGAGATTACATCTATTGTGACATAACCAAAGTCTTTGCCTAAGTTTCTTATAAAAACACATACGTGTTGAATGTAATGACGACCCAGATGCAGGTAACATAAACTTAAAAAGAATTCAGATGAAGGAACAAAAAAAAACAACTTTGACTATAAACATAGTGATGATAGTAACAAATGCAGGAATTTAAGGGATAAAATTAAACACATTCAGCGCAGATCAGGAAGAAGTTAGAACTCAGAAATGACCAAGGACAACTGAGATCTCATGAGGAAACTGAATCAGAGGCTAAAACCCACAAGAAGTTACAGCAGAGATACAAACCATTAAAAGGAAACTATCATAACATCTCAATCTCTGAAACAGAAAAACATAAAGAGACAAGATAAAAAATTGATGCACAATCCAAATGTACAGAATGCCTTTAATCAGGAGATGTAATTAATTTGAATAAACAAAGTAGCTTCTTCAAACACCTGAAAACCATTTTTGTCCCGCAGTAACCTCGATAAGGCACCCCAGTGACACACAAGCATCCAAATAAATACATCCACAATCAGCGTTTGAAACCTGTCCCTGCTGCCCTCTGCAAGGACTGTTGCTTCAGCTGGAGGGACAAAGTAACAGCAGGCCTGCAGAATCCCCCTCAGTGACATCAGTGACCGCCATGAGGAGGAGAACTTTAAGACCTTGCTTGTTTTAAAGAAAAAAAAAAAAAAAAGTTAAATACTATATTTTTAAAACCTTTCATTTTGACCCCACATGAAAAACTTTAAAGTTTGCTGAGAGCCATTGGGTGCATCGCATCTCTGGAACTGTGGCGAGGCGCTCCACTCATAAATTAAGCAAACTATAAGCTGAATAGTGCCATTTATTTATAGCCCCTTCTCTTCCTGCACTCATATTCTTGTGTGGCTGAATAGCTGCTTTCTCCGTTGACTGTGGCTATTGAGTCAGTGAGACATGTTGTGTCAAGCTGTCGCTGCTGTTCACCGGAAATTAGTTTAGAACAAATGTACACACTCTTTACAAACACTGATGTTAAATTAACCTGAGAAAATTGAAAACTGATGGAATATCCTTCATATAACAGCAATGCTTTTATTAAAATAGGACTTTAAAAAAATATATGCAAACAGAGAAGTCTGTGCTCAATCAAGTTTAACAGGAGGGCAAGTATGTTCACCTATTCTAATGCAGATGGACATGCTTTAGTCCTAAGGTGTCCAAAGTGAAGTCCAGGGGCCATTCGCGGCCCTCTGAATGATTCTAGTCGGCCCTTGATCACAGTTCATGCAGTTCATGCAGATTTAAGATGGATGTTGGGGTGATGTCTTATTTAAAATGGAAAATATAAGGTGCAACACAAAGTATTCATCCAAGATTTTACTTTTAGTTTCATTTATTAGTAATAGGGACCAAAACATTCAGAGGCTTTAATTAAAATGCAGGCTTATGAGCACCTATTTAGTAAACCTGTCAAAATAAATATTCTGCTCCTAAAAAGACACAAAAAATTAAGAAGGTGAAAAATTTAGTTAATGATTTGCAGTTTTTAAAAAAAAAAAAATCAAGAGGAGATGCAACAAACTAACGCTCAGGCTTTTGAGATTATCAACTTTACTCCCCATAAATCTGGGTTTTATAGAATGTTAGGAAGTAGAAAGAAGTTCGGCAGTTTTCCGCATAGCAAACATAAGAAGGAAGGTGTTTTGGTCAGATGAGAGCACAATGCAAGTCTCTGGCCTTCATGTGGCAGAAATGGACACTGCACATCCCCCTGAACAGACCTTCCTTATAAAATAATGGTGGTGGCAGTATCATGCTGTGTAAATTTCTTTCTTCCACAGAGACGAGGAAGCTGGTGAGTGTTGATTGAAAGACGGAAATAACTTGGACTGCAAACGTAGCAGAACTGCAAAGAATAATGTCTTTGCGTATGAGGCAATTTTTAAGATGCAATTTTTGCATCATAATCAAACTTCTACATCCCATCTACTCAGACGTTGTGTGGGCATATTACACCCACACAGATGCAGACAAATGGTGAGATAAGCAGAGAAATACACCTTTTGCTACAGATGGGATTTACATTTCTCAAAACGGGAAAAAGTAAGCAAAGTGAAGTAACAGGAGACTTCTTGCATTACTCTGTCTTGCTCAATATCAAATGTTTAAATATAGAAAATGACTCAGGAAGTTATCATGACTGAATAAAATTTGGTCTTCAGCACCAAACAAACCAGAATCAGAACTTAAACGTCCTTGAAACATGCGGCCAGCTAGCAAAAACATGGGCTTCAATTTAAATGAATGACAACAGTGGAAAATGGTTGTGGTTGGCCAACTTTAAACTTTAATGATAAGTATACTGTCAATATAGCAAGACGCAAAATTTATTGAATAAATCGTGATTGATATTGAGTAGATGCCCAGAGGCAGACATCAACATTTCCAGTTAGGAGGAAGTTTGGCTGAAAAACTGAACAGATGTGAACTTTAAACACAAATGTTTCACACACATACTGTGGATGAACAGCTGAGTAAACAAAAATAAACATTTGACCTTTCCACACATACATGTGGCTACAGGAGTGGATTTAAACAGTGGAAAGTACAGCTGCCAAAAATCAGAATCAAACTGTAAAAATTAACAAATTCAGCCACAGCTAATATGGGGTAAAATAAATGGTAGAATATAATGGGTTTGCATTCAAAGGGGATAGAAATCTTCACATAGAATGACTCGCATGCTGTGCTGTTCATTTTTAAAACATAAAGCGTTGCTGTAGCACAGTCTAAAGCCAGAGCACCGGAAACTGATGCTAAAAATAATAAGTTCATCCACTCTTTTTGTTGATTCGACTTAGCTAAAATTTTTAGCACCATAACTACATCAGAAGTTTCACAATGGTTCAGCGCTGATGAACGGGTCAGACACACTTCTTACGGCGAATCAGGCTTAGAGGGAAGGGAAGTTGACTTCTCGTCCTTAAGTCCCGCCCCATCGCCTCATCCGAGATCCATCACCAATGATTACAGTCCAGTGTGGGGAGATTACAGCCTATTAGCACAAAGGCAGATGACCAGTAGTAACCTTACTGCTGTTCTCGATTTATACATTATTCATCTTAAAAGAACTGTCTCAGCTTTCTCCTTTAAAATGCAATTCATCCTTGATTTACGGTTTTACTTCTCCTGTAGTGTCTCAGTGTTTTTCCTTTTTAACACTCAGTACCTGCTCTGTCACCATTTACTTTGCTGCAATACTGATCTCAACTTGTTCCTGTCAATCTCTATGAAGGTCAGTCACTAACATCCAGATACACCCACACTAACACACACACACATATCCTTCTGCTTCATCGATGCAGCACAGCTGGTGACTGCCATCATCCCATGTGCAGTGAAATAATAAAATAATGACAAAACAAACGGGAAATTAAGCAGCAGCAGTAGCAGGAATTTCTAAATAAGAAAAACAAGTGAAAGTATAAAAGATGACAAGGAAATAAGATTTCTAAAAGCTTTAAAGAGGCTGTGGTCTAAGCAGCAGGGCTTACAGAGGTGTCCAGGAGCTGCTGAGGTGTAATGCGTGCCTGGTAGGTGTGTGTGCGTGTGCGTGTAAGTGCATAAATGTGTGTGATATCTCAAAGGGAAACAGGCGGACATCGCATCATGCTCTGCAGACTGGTGATTACCTGCGAATCTGCACCAGCTAGATTAAGCTGAGGCAAGCAAGAGGAGGGCAGCGAAGGAGCGCTTCGGATCAGCTTGGCCCTCGCTGGCTTCCGTATCACACCACTCTGAGCTCGACAGACGCTGCACGCTCTTGCCACACCCCTCCCTCCTCCTGCCTCCCTCCTCTCACCACTCTCTCCATCTCTGACACTGAATACAGGCTCACCTTCTCCCTCACTACATAAAAATGATCCACAGCCATATGTTAGGTTGCACATAGTAACAAAGAACTAGCATGCAAATAAAACCCTCCTATCCAAACTACAGCTGCACATTCAAACAAAGGGCAGAGATTCACATCAGTGGGAGGTGGTTCTCGTTTTCATTTGACTGCCAAATCAGAACAAACGACACCTTTAAAATCTTAAATCTGAAAGTTCCCATGTAATCTGAATGTATCGCTAATTTTTATGTCATTCTAACGAACAATTAAATCAGAGTGAGGAAACAAAACACTTGTTTTGTTATATTAAATTGTAAACAAATTTTTAAATGAATGAGTTTTATATTTTTTTTCTTAGGCTTGTGACTTGTTATTATTATTAATCTCTTTCATCAACTTGCTAGTGGAAAATTAGCTTCGTTAGCTAAACTTGCCATTTTTATGTGACATATTCATGTTGATTAATATGCATCTTCCACTTTATGAGAAATAAATCAATCAAATCTGAATCTAGTATTTTTACGTCTTCAGCTTTAGCACTTTAGGCTGAGCTGGTGCCCATCGTCCCACACAGGAAAGAGTGAGTGCTGACACAGCAGTAAGGCTCTCAGACGGAGCGCTGCCGTATCCCAGCATCCTGTCTGACCAAGCTGGTGCAAAAGATTGATTACAAGGGATTTTACAATTCCTTTCTATGGATGTACATGTAAAAAAATTGCTTGGCAGTTCTCACCCATTGCAGAAGTGAACTAGATATTTTGCACTAGGAAAGCTGTTTAAGCAATCACCCAAAAGGAGTCATAAAGTTTCTGATGCCAAATTAAAAGCAAGAAGATGTTGTGTTAGCTGCTTCCTGCCTAATGGGTGTGGTGAAGCTACCTTTACTACTTCAATGAAATATTGAGGAGGGAAAAGACTTGGATTACATGCTGCGCAGGGCTACACTGGATGAAGATTACATTGAATTATTTAAAGTGAGGAGCAGCAGGGTGTCTGGATGAGAAGGCAGGTAAAAGATGTCATGAGAACCTCTCCCTGAGGAACGCCTCCAGCCAATACAATCAGACTTAAAGGGAACCATCTCATTCTAAATTTGGTAGTCTGAAAGGAATCAGTTCAAAACTGTAAATTACATTTTATTTTTAAAAAAATGGTATGTCAGAATGAATTTACACCAATCACAATAATCAGTAGAAATATTTTTATTGTGATTAAAACAATGAACCCCTTTTAATTATTGCTGACCAGCTTTTAGCCTGTTTCCACTTTGACACAATTCCTTGACATTGGAAGGCCTCAAGCCATCACCCTAATCACACATGACTCATTTCTGGACTTATGCTAGGCCTCTCTTACAAAATAATATTACTTCTAATCAAAATACACTAAACTATTTAAAATCAAAATTTGGGCTAAAATTAATAAATGTATGAATAGAGTTTGCAATGAAAGTTTGTTTTGATTAGTCGGCTGCTCAGCATGAGCGGTGTAGGTTGGTTTGTATTATCATTCAGCGTAACTGAAGTTTTGTTGGATGTGTTTTTGGAGCAACATGGAGCTTCAGCAGCAAGAGAAACATGAACAATAATAAAGAGTGTCTTTGTATTAATGGTTTTGTTTATGTAGCCTTTAAAGTCTATCTGCCATGTAAGGTTTGAAAATGTTGGCAGCTTCATGGAAAACTTTGACACAAAGTAGAAATATTTACAATCTGGATTATGCCACCAATAATAACTTACAAAAGGCAACTAAAAAGAGCTAAAATATTTTTTGCAGTGAAATAATACACTCATAATTCAGTTAGATATTTTGGAAGGATTCTCTCCCACAACACAAGAGGTAGCCTCTTTTATGAACAGTAGAAAAGTTTGTTAAATTTCACTGTTACCAGCTCATTTGCAGAAAACATTTTACCAAAGTTTCATGCACCAATACATCCACAGATCTGAAAGCAGTTTCAGCTGCTCTACAGCTAACGGAAATAATTAGTAATTACTGTGTAATTACTAATCTTGCACATATAAATGCAGTGAAAGGATGTGGATTATTCACCATTAGTTTTACAAATGTTTGGACAAACTAAGCACTAGATATTAAAGTAGTAGAGTTCTGTTTCAGAAAATAATTAAATACAGATAGAGGTAGATCAAATACCAAAAATCATGACTTGAGTCAATTTACATTAAACACAAAGCTTAAAAATACAACATTTGAGCTCCACATGTAGTGATA
This sequence comes from Brachyrhaphis roseni, assembly GCA_903066815.1. Taxonomy (NCBI): domain Eukaryota; kingdom Metazoa; phylum Chordata; class Actinopteri; order Cyprinodontiformes; family Poeciliidae; genus Brachyrhaphis; species Brachyrhaphis roseni. The sequence continues at coordinate 143,035 of CAEFZY010072048.1, forward strand.
GTAATATTATATACTAATAATTCTGGAAATCTTTTCCTTCAATTTAGATGAAGAAGCAGGACTGTTCATCTAAATAAATGGTATAAAATTATTATAATTATCTGGCTCATTTCCTCTTTATTCCACAGGAATAAAGTTTCCATTCAGCTGGAAACTGAATGTTCTTCCTTTAATGTTTAACTACAGCAAATGAGCTAATGATTTAAATCAGGTGAGCACAAATGTCTAAAACATGTTTGGGAATACATTAAATATAATACTCTTCATTATGTGTCCTGCAGTTTCCCCTGTGACCTTGAGGATAATGCCCCTTTGAACCCTGGTGACCTCCCTGATTGGAGCATCTCTAAAATCATTCCTGATTAGGAGGAGTTAGTATTAAAAGTAGCTAGCCTCTGATTCAACTCTTTACAGTGAAATAAAGCAACCTTAAAGTGTAATGATGGAGAAAACAAATCTCATCAGGGTTATTAGAGATTTCCTGCAGCTTATCTTCATAGCACCTTGTAATAAAAGCCTGTGTGCCTGTGATGGGGTGGGGGTTGGGGTAGAGGTAGGAACACGCCGCTCTCGCCATGTTTTTGCCGGTAGGCCGCAGGATTCAGCACCACCTCGCTCCTGGACAGCTCCCACCAATCAGCGGCGCTCTTCTGCAGCGCGTCATTCTTCCTCATCCTCCTCATCCTCCCTCCCTCCCTCCATCATCGGAGCATGCATGGCGGAGGACATCTCAGACAAAATGCTGACTTTCACCGCCTGCACATGTGTGAAACGGCGCACTGACTGTGAATAGAGGAAACGGTGCGGGGCTCGATCTGAACGCTTCCTCATTTCGGATGAGGCTCACTGCGGCAAATCAGCCCAAAAGACAAGAGACATGAGCTGGAGATGGTGGGGAGGTTTGAAAATGACGTGTGTCCGGTTTCCACGCACAATGTCACACGACCTTATAGCAGCTGGCAGGCCATAAAAGCACGCGTTTATCCCATTTCGCTCATAATAAGAGCGATAATTTCATATCTGGAGGGTTACGTTGTTTTGTCTGGTTAAATGAAAGGATGCCCGCGTTTTGTTTTACGGCATCATGTCCAACATGCACCGATACCTGATTAACGGTAGCCAATCTGACCGAAGCTTTATTTCTCGGATTATAAAGCAAGTTTTTAGATTTTGTTGCTTTAAGGTCTGCAACGATGCTGCTTTTGGAGGCTACACGTGTTTCCTGAGCATCATTTTTAACAAATACATCAAATACACAATGACGTTATTACAGCGCAGGCAACGCGCCAGCAGCAAAAACGTGTCAAGGTTTAAACAAATCAGATCAACTCCGGTTAAAACAGACGGATCTCCACATCTGTGAACATAAAAAGCCGGAACGCCGGCAATGAATGAACACAATGAGGCTCTGCCCTGCGAGACACAGAGCAGGTGCAGCGGCTAAAGGCTAAAGAATGAATGTTAAAATAAAGACCAGCAGAGATGAAACTCACCTAATATAATCCAGAGTGACCCAGAGACCAGGACGAATGCGAGCATGTCTCTCTCATGGAGTCAGGTGTCCCGGTGCGGCTCGGGAGCGGCTCACAACTGCAGCATCGACTGCAGCAAGTCGCCGACAATCTAGGAGATTAAGGAGGGACGGTGGGGAGAGGGGGAGGGGGTTGCGTGGTTGGAAGGGGGGATATATCTGGGACCGGCAATTGAAGGGAAGGGGTCGGTCCGGGCAGGAGGGGGTCTCAGCGTGCAGAATCTGCCTTAAAATAAACGACAACACGTGCAGCTGAGAAAGAAGAAGCGGGCAGCATCCCTCCTCCAGCGCCGTCCACCTTCACCTAGTTGGACGCTGCGCAATGGCAGAAACTCCTGATGACATGAAACGGTTTGTAGGTCAGCTTGAGCCTCTAATGAAGTTTGTTCTCTATGTCAATTAATGATAAACCACAGATTTAAAAAGTCATCCGATACTGGTTACCGCTTTTCATCCTGGAAAATTATTTTTTTTACCAGGAAAATGCAAAGGAATGCAACTTTTTGTATCTGAGTGTTGATTTATTTTTGTTAATTTGATTGATTTGTTTGAAGGCGATGCGTGGCCACATCACGCCATCCACGCAGCTCTGCACGCTGTGACACGGAGTAACTTTGCATCAGAGTCACGTGGTTCAGGAAGACACGCCCATTGAACTAAAGTAACCTTGAGAAAGGCTGACACAGACACAGAGGGTGGGTTAAACACAGATGGAGGGGAGGAAGTAAGAATTACATAAAATAACTACACGACCACATAATACACATATCAATGCGTTACGATGCGTTTATGTGACCAGTTTCATCCAGATGTCTTCCCTCAGTAGATGACATTTTCCTCTGTCTTATTCTGCTTCTGCTGACTCACCTTATTAAATGGGTCACTGGTAAAGACCTGCTATTTTGCATCTGCAGGCAGAAAAAAAGACTAAAAGCAGATAGGAAAAAAAGAGAGAGTTAAGCTGTTCATTCATGCACAAAGTCAAGCAAATTCACAAGCAGCATAGCCAATAAAGTTACAAGCAATCCTCTTTTTATCTTCATTAAGTTTGTAAATGTTTATCAGGTTACCTGGAACGTCACGTCAGGAGAAAAGCTGAATGAAAGAGGGCGAGATAATGCCACATATTTGATGGCTGAGTTTATTTATTTTGCACTGGGGTCAAAGTACACACACATCCATGGGTTAAAAGTTTCATTAAAAAAAAAAAAATCCTACTCACTATTTTGAACAAAACATACAGGAATTCTGACATATTATTGTTTCCTAATATCTTGTCATCTGGAGAAAAAAGAGAAAATCAGGACACCTTGTTGAATATTCAGTTGTTATTGATAAATAAATTCAGAAAAACAGCAAACCTGATTTTACTCAGTAAACAAACACTTTTCAACAGACAGGAGCATTTTAGCTAAGACATTTTAGCTCACTTTGATTAAAGATAAAATAGGTTTATTATCTTTATTTAACAAATGTCCTTATTAATGTACAAACACATTATATTATAACATTTGCTCTATATGAGTGAAAATGAAGCAGGATGAAGAAATAACATTATAAGTTGCAAAAAATATATCATTCTCCTCATTGTTATCTCAAACATGTATAAGATTTAATTCTTTAGTTTAAAGTAGAGCATTTTTTTTCCAACTTCTTGTCCAAAACAAGTTCAGTGAGATTCTTTCCTGCTATGCCACACAGACCCTCAGCTCCAAAGCACTGGTTGGAAGACGGCTGGAGATAAATATAAAAAATATTAAATATTCAAAGTCACCTGGATTGCTGCAATACTTGACCCAATCATTTAATTCAGCTGTGAAGCAGAAAGACCAGACCTTTTTTTTTTTTTTTTTTTAAAAAAAGCCAAATATCAGTCAAAAAAACAAAGAGCAGGTTTCAAATTCTGACTCAAAGGTTAATGAAAACCAACCTGGTCTAAAGATAATTTCCCTCTAAGCTCCAGAGATGGTTGTGCCAACAGTCATCAAGTATTTGTAGCATCATGTAATCCATCTTTGAAATTATTCGCCTTTACAGAATTGCTTATCTAAGCCACAATAGCCGTATTGTTTTAACAAAGTACCGTCTGTTTAAGGTTACGCCACGACATGTTGAGCAGATTTGAGTCAGTCACTCCAAAACATAAATTTATTTAGACATTCAGAGGAGAATGTACGACTGTGGTTTATTGCCCTGGATAACCGAAGAAAGGTTAAGATTAAAGTCATGATCAAGTTTATTTACATATCATTTTACAAACAGGTTGCACCAAAGTGCAGCACAGCGAGAACAAAAATAATTGATAAGAACAGTTAAGAAAAAGCACACTAAAATAAAGATAATACAAAAATAAAAATAGGTAATAGTTACTGAATTCAAAAGCTAAAGAGAGATGAGTCTCTATAACACCTTAAATCTCCAGATTATGAACTCTCTTATGTGGATTAATAGATCATTCCACAGTTTTGGGGCTGCAACAGCAACCTTAGTGTTTTTATGAATATTTGACATTTTATAAGATCCTTTTTAAAATATGTCAAAATCTAAAAACCTGTAGCAATCCAGTAACAATTTAAAACCAAACCTGTAACAAACGGGAAGCCGGTGGAGTGAAGCTAGAACTGGAACGTTCTGGTTATACGTTCCTTTTTTTATTTTAGTTCCCCTTAAGAGACAATTAGCAGCATTTTGTTCAAACTGCAAATAATGAAGGGATGACTGATCTAAACTGATGCAACAAAAAGATAATTATTCATGAAAAATTATATGAAAACGTCAACAAACATTTCCAAAATCCATCCATCCATCCTACAGGAGTTTCTAATAATAAAGGGGTCTGGCTGCTGGAAATTAATTAATTTTTTTAGCAGCTTTATCTTTTAAAAAACAAAATTGATATTTACTTATGCAAATATTTGGTGATCTAAAATAATTTAAATGAGTTCAGTTTTAAGAAGAAGAGAGAGAGACATAGTATCAAGCTGAAATAATCACAGAGAGACATTAAAACAAATATTAATGGAGCATAGTGATAGTGATAGTGATCTGCATATGCCAGTTTTAGCATGTTGAGGCAGTGAAAAAGCAGGTATTAAAGGATTGTAGCAACAAAAACTCACCTGAACAGTCAGATGTAGAGATAAAAATCCAGAACAAAGGCAGCTGAAACAGAACCAGTTGAGTTCAGATGGAACAAGATGGAAGAAATTATTACTGAAGCAGAGAGAAACTTCCACTGGGGAAAATGATCAGAAACAGGTGAGATTAATTACCTGAGCAGCTGACAATGAGCTGCTGCCTGCAGGTAAACTAAAGAGATGGAAGATGAACAGAAACTAACATAAAACCCAGAAAACTAAAAAGAACATTAAACACAACATAAATGCAAAACCAAATGTGACAAAGAGATGCAAGGATGAGAGAAAAGAAAAACAGGAAGCAAATCAAACATAAAAGGAAAAAGACAGAAATAAAACATGAACTAAGGTTTACAAATAAAAAAAGGAAGTAGAGAATAAAACCTAAACAAAACCTGAAGTATTAAACTAAACCAAATCAGCATCTATGATTCTGAATCTGTTTAGAGAAAACTGGATATAAGATCAAACTTTTGCACCAAACTCTAAAAAAAACAAACAAACAAACAACCAAAACAAACAAACAAATCATTGACAATGTTCCCTGTGCTGACATCACACCCTGAAAAAGACCTGAGTTAATAAATAATGTAACATTCCCACCTCCTACGAGTTAATAGGGAGATTCCTGACTAGAAACATATACAGCACATTCTCACAGTCATTGATCTATAACCAATCAGTTTATTTGACTTAATTGTTCATCGACACAAAAAAGGCAGAAGAAAAGTAAAGAAAGTTTGTTTTTTTTCCCTCATCAAAGATTTCTGGAACAAAAGCCCTTGAGGAAATGTGACATTCAATGAGAAGGAATAAAAAAGCTTTGTGTTTCCCTGTCAGAATAAAAAAAATTCCCCCAACATTACTATGTTGTATTCTGTGCAAAAATGAAAGCAAAAACATCATTTTAGAAAAGCTTCAGGTAAAAACCTGCAAGCTGGTGAAAAAGAGATCACTTCTAAACTCACAACCTAACAGACTAACATAAACAGAACATTTGAAAAAGTATTTTAAACCACAGCTTTTAAAATACAGCATAAGAATCTTAAAAAAACAGATATATTTTTATTGCATGATTTCTGAAATGAAGTGTGAAAACTCTCATTACAGACCACATCATTTATATCCTAAATGCAATTTATAAAATGTACTCTTGCAAATAACTAACAGTGATAAAAGCTGCAGGTAGACAATGCCTACTTTAACAGGACTGCAACAGGAGCAGTTTCCCAAATGTTTTCTGTTATAAAGCAGGAACAACCTGAAGTTCCTCTGGCAGTTTTATTTCTTTACTTTGTTCACAGGTGCAAGGTATTCTATTGAATTACCTGCAAAGCCATTCATTTAACAGAAATTAATGGGTTTTAATTAAGGCAAACCCACACAAATAGGTGTCAAGTATTTTATTTTTATAGTTTATTGTGACATTTCCTAATAACTGTAATTATGACAGGCATTTTAGGCCCCTAAAACTGAGGTCAGAGATCAAAATAAAGGATTATTTCATTTACTTTCAGGTGTTTTAAAACTTGTTAAACTGAAAATCACAACATCCTCATATTTTATATAAATTACTGATACATGATGTGTGTAAAACATGATTACTGATGCTTCAAAATCTTATTTCTAACCAAGTTAATCCTTGCAATAAAGTTTCCCTTGTAGAATATTTTAGTCGATATTTCCTGTATGTTCTTGGCGTCAAAAATATTTTACAGAAGAGTGAGGAAATTATCAATTAAATACAAGACAATATGAAATCATAATGTTTGCAGAAGGAATGTCATGACAAATCTGTCTCTCCTTATGTAATTTGTTGACACTTGTTAGTTTTATGAACACAGAAGATAAAATCACAGTGTAAAGAAAATCACTTTGACCTCCAAGTGGCACTAATATGTTATTACCTTCTCCATTAACCATTAACCAGATTCTTTCAGCTGCCAGCTTAAAGACATCCTAAAGTCCAAATGAAATAAAATTTAATTTAGCACGTATTAAAGGACAGAAAAGTGTTGCACCTCCAATTGACATTTTCTAAGAGTTATTTACAGTCCATTATATTAACATCTAACACTGAGGAGGAAGTTTGCAGAGAGCAAACCACAACCTGAGCTGCAGATGTTGCTGCCAAACAGTGAAAGTACAAAATTTAACAGCCAAACGGAAAACAAATGAAGCAGCCAGGATGATTTATTTTATACATTTTTTCATACTTTCTAGTCATGATTCTAGAATCATCTTCTCAAATTCTTCTCAAATCAACCAAGAAGCAACCATTTCCGGGTCACACAAAAATTTAAATTCTCATTAGAAAGTCTAACACAAACAAACTAACAAACACAAGAATCTTAGATTTTTAGAAGCAAAAACATTGTAGTATAGAAAAGTTATCAGACTTTTTCTGTTTAAACTTGCAAAAACAGACAGACTTGTAATGTTTCAGCTCTCAGAAACAATACAGTGAGTGACCTGATGAGGGTGCTAAACTTCCAGAAAGTTTCTGGAACATCACATGACTTTTGACAGGAAGAAGCCAAGGAAACTGATTCTGTTTCCCTTTTCATTTCCTTACACATTTCACTCTGTTTTTCATCCAGATGCTCCCTCTTGTTCTCTTTACTATCTATGGTAATAAAGTGGATGTCGTTTTGATTTAGATGTTTGAAATATAGAAAAAACACTCTTAATGCATGAGAAAATAAAAGATCAGACACTTGGAGAAAAAGTTTTTACTCCAAACTCCTAATATCTAAAATAATGCATCTGTTTGATGATTGTATAACAATAAGCACAGTTAGAATTAGAGACAGTTGGATGGAGGGATTAAGTGTGGAATTGCCTGTGTGTGTTCAGTAAACAGCAGATACTAACTTATGCAATTTAAAATGATTCGTTATTTGGATTATTCTAAAGTCGGGTTGCATAAGATCAGCCCCTCTGTCTTGTTGTGACAGAACATCAAGATTGTCTCATACTTTTTGCTTCTGTCCTTAATTAACGGGCATTTGGTGTAAAATATTTGACTGGTACTCTAAAGCCTATAAAATCCTTGCAAGCCAGCCTGATGCATGACTGGATATGTTTGACATCTCAGAGATAATAAAGAATCTTCTTGCATTAATGCTGCAACCTTTAGACCTGGGAATAGTTACTGATGTTAAAGGAAGTGAAATCTTCCACAACTCTTACCTTTAAAAGGTGAATAATGGACATGATTTCATTAATACAAATGGAAAGATTCTGATTATTGAGCTATTGCTTAATGAGAACTTTTATAAGTGATTGGAATTTATTTCCATCTATTAGCTTTAAACTCTTAGCATGAATTAAAAAGATCAGAATTTGACTTGATTGCATCAGGAAGCTCAGCACAGGAAGGCATTCACGTTGGATTGCAAAACAGTCCTTTGGGCTGGTATGCCGTCTTCAAACTAGATTACTTGAACTGCTTTTCCGCAAATGCTGTCAAGAAATAGTGCAAAGCTATGCTAAAATTCAAGTGTTTTCTTTTGCAATACCTGCTTGCAATCTCCCACCTGTACGATGTGCTGTAATTGTGTGGCAGACGCATGAGGGCTTTGACCTGACCCAGTGTCACTGAGCTGTCAAAGCAGATGGTCCAGTGGGGACAGAGACCAAATGCTCAAGCAGCTTGTCTCATGCCAAAGCTTCAAATTGCTGTTTTATCCCTTCAGGTGTCACCGCATCCAGAGCAAACTGCCAATAAGACAGAACCATGCTAAGAAATAATGGTTGGAAACTCAGAACTGACGAGCAAATTAGTAGTTAATGTAAGAAAAACGGCTGAATCTTACTTATTCTACTTTGCAAAATAGTTAAAAATAGGCCTGTCATGATTACAAATTTTACTGCATGATAAATTGTCCCAGAAGTTATTGCAACAAACAATAATGTTGTTGTTTTGAGACCATTTCCCAGTAATATAATGGTAATAGCAAAATAATAATGCAAGAACACATTCTCAAAGATCAGTAAACTTTACCTTCTATTGATTATTTAACGCATGGTGCTGCCAACTCTATGTTCTGTGGTAGGGGATGACATGCTCAGGGTGTTACTTTTCCAGCTAACAAAACTTTTTGCAAGCAGGCCAAAAAGTTCAGTTTTCATCTACTTGGATAAGACTGCTCCCCCATTCAGCTCCTTCAGACTAGCTGACAGCAATTAGCAAACATCTGGTGGAACTGCATCTGCTGAACTGCATTATACAAGCTACTTCTCAGTGCAATGCTGGTAAAAAATATTGTTAAACAATGAAGAGAGGAACAATGTTGTGGTGACTTAGGTCAAACAGGAATTTTTTAAAAGACAGAGGCCCAATTTCAAGGCATTAAATCAGGAAGTAAAAAGTTATACTTGAAAGTAACACAGTTACTTGATTGTGCTATAAAATGTCACCATTCGCGTGTAAAACGCATATTACTGCCCCTCTAACTGGATGTCCATGCATGGGCTTTGCAGACAATTTCCACCTACAGATTAAATATTTATATTTTTATTATTCCTGATGCTTTTTCTTAACTAATGTTCTCCAACAAACTCTTGTAGTTTTCGCAGAACAGCTACAGAATCTAATAAACAAAAACTAAAAGTGAATATCAGCTGGAGTGAATTCCTATAATTCATCTATTTCTCTCCACCGCGCTGCCTGACAGCTGGCCGCGTTCCAACAACAGAAGAGCGGAAACTCTGGAGGATCCAGCCGCGTCCCGCCCCCCGCATGGAATTCAGTTTTTCTGCCTTCATCGGGAAATCCCACACATTTATTCCCTGTGAAAAACTCCGTAGGAAAACTCCCTGCCGTTCCCTGCCAGGCGGCGGGCGTCGCGTTTGCAGTGAAGACGCGCAGCTGCGGCGCATGCGCGCGGCACCGAGCCGCGCCGCACGGGAAGCCCCAGTGTGAGGACAGCAGGAGGGGGAGATGTGATAAGGCATTTGTGGGGCTTCCCAAGCGTTTTAACCGTGCGCTCATGGTTTTAAATAGCAAGCCTTTCTTTGATACAGCCCCCCCCCCACACACACACACCCCCACACACGCACCCCCCCACACACACACACCCATACACACACATACACACCTAAAAGTTGGTAATAATCAAAGCATACTAAAAACAAAACATTTTGATTATTATGCGTTATGAGCGTTCTTTCATCCCCTTTTATTACTTTTATTAATTTATTATTGTTATTATTTTCAGCGCTATTTGCTTTGTTCCCAAGCGTGATTCTCTCACATATCTGATAAGGTGTGTGTGTGCGCGCGCGCGCGCGTGTGTGTGTGTGTGTGACAGAGCAGCTTCCTCATGTCTCCTCTCTCATTCAGTGCAGGAACGCTTGCACCAGTCTG